>DWAO01001186.1:0-20138 GCA_018230605.1 Heliconius congener
TATATATATATATATATGTGTGTGTGTGTGTGTGTGTGTGTGTGTGTGTGTGTCTTGTCTTTCTTGTGTCGACGCTAGGTGCGGTGTTCAATTCTGTCACTCAATGCCTTCAGAAGCTGAAGTATTCTAATGGAAACGGAGTGTTTTAAAACTAGATTCTCAGGTTCCCTCTGCGTGTGTGCAGTAAACAGTATAAAGCTAAAAAAGCAATCGATTTTTTCATGACATTTCAAAAGAATTGAAAGATAAATTAAAAAATGCCTTTTTTAAATATATCAAAGGTATCAAACACTATTATCCAAACGTTTTCAAGTTAACGTAAGAACGAATCAAAAACTTACATATATCTTGGCTGCTGTTATTTAATATTAAAATTGAAACAACTGAACGAATTGTTGTGTTGTCTCAATTTGGTTAGACAAAGATTAGGTGTAAGTACTTTTGTGTTAAATTTAGAGGAAAATTCGTCTTGCCTATTTAGAATAGACGGGTCGGGGAAAAAAATAGAATCTAGTGTTTCAACCGCTTCTGTTTTTTTATTACTTTTTTTCTTGAATTTTGTTTTATATTAGATGTAAAATGAAGTTAATGAAGATGACTCCAAAGTCTTTTGACTGACGCAAGTCAGTTGACGTTCTAATGAGCTCCCTTTTTAACATGCATTCTCCTATTGTGTAACATTATCTCTGTTTTGACGCACAACCTCCTTCGTGTGTTCTCTATACAAAGTAACTTAGGCGAAGTAATTTACACTCAACTCCATAATCAAATTACAGATGATGATGTTAAGTTAGTAAAAATTGACTTCGAAAAACCATAGACTCTCTTAGCTTCTACGCTTTATAAGAAATGAAATAAAAAAAATCTTTTTTTCCCGTGAATTTTCCATCGTCCAATATTTCCCGATCAGTGTCCAGGGCGGTGCAAATCGAATCATTCGCCTAATTGAGCGCTAATTCGCACTCGAGGCGCCACGCCCGTGGGAGCCGATCGCCGCGGGCTATACCCTTAGGTGAGTATACTTTTGGATCTTTATGGATAATTGTGTATGGTGAACCATTAAGTAGTTTTTTTTTAATAAAGGATAGAAAAGTTTTTATATTTTTAAATGACTCCTTTTTTCTGGTATTGAGACATAGTGCGTCGTCTACTCAACACGCAATGTCTCGAAAATTGGGCGATACGTAGGATTTAAAATGTCTGGTGACACTGGGTTTCCTTCCTCTGCCTCAGACGCTACATGCGGGTTAAAGCGTGAAGCAATTCTTCTCTTTGACCATTTTAGTCATACCGCCTTTTTATAAAAAAATATTAGGTATTATTAGATACCGTTAGTTATTTTAGATTTGCAAAAAAATTGTTTGTTATTAAAGATATAATATTAAGTTATATTCAAATCATCATCATCAGATTATTAAGACTAACAAAGTGTAAGTCAATATACTCCTATAACATTTTTAAAATCTTAATTCACACTTAAAGAAACATATATATAAAATATATAGATTAGAATTTGCACTATTAGAAACCATCTAAGCTAACTGAGAGTATTAGATCTACATAACATATACACACCCTATTAGCAACGGCTCCCTTCAGCGTTACTACCAAAACATCACCCCATGAGAAACCGCGGGCACTACCGAGTACTAACCACTTGAAGATGTAATCGCGCCTTTTTTGTTTTCACCATTTCAACATTTCCATCCCCATTGTTTCACGGTATAACGGGCAGTATTTAAAAAAAAAGTTTTTCTAAGGACCTCAAGAGTTTTTCAAGTCGACATTCAACTTTGCACTATTGATATATTTCTCTTTGAAATGATTTTTTTTATAATTTAATACGATTTGTAATATACCCCAGTAATTTTGGAATTGCTTTCTTGAGAACTAAGTTCAGATCGAGTTTGAGTGTTAAACGTGTTAACTTTTGTGTTTTTATTAATAAAAGTTAAAATATAAGAGTCGTTTTGTTTGATTTCTTAGCTATTTATTAATTTAATTTTGTATTACATACAATGTACCTATATATGAAATATGAGTATTTATTAACGTATGCTATTATAATAGATGGGCATATTTGCATTATACAAAAGAAGCCCTATTTCTTTTAATATAAAAAATTGATTTAATATATTATTTCTGTTTGTAAGATAATTGTTTTTCATATAATAATATTTATTTCACTTTGCTTATTGTATTGTTACTTATGCCATATTGTTGTAACTCTTCTATATCATTTTTCTTCTATACGGAGTAGGGAATGAGACCTTTGAGGTAAGCGAGTGTGTTATTTCTTATTAGTCATCTTCTTCATACATTTCTATAAATCTGTAGGGGAATTGCTTAGAGATCTCGATACAGATATTCTAATTTTACAAGTAGATTCCATGTAGAGCGTATGTGGGAAAGCATATTCACGCTTTTTTTAGCAAAATAGGCAGAGGCCTGTTGAAGTAGCGGAACTCAACCCCGCGCTTTGTTTTGATACCAGAGCGATAATAAATGAAACTGTTTCACGACGACCATAACTGAGCACTAAGAAAGAAAAATTGGAAAATTTACTCCTTAGGAGTAAAATAGAGGCTGAAAAATATATGAAAAATTGTAGCTTTTAGATAAAGAGATGACTTAAAGAACTTTCTATCGTCAGAAAATATCTCTTGGGAAAAACGGAAACAATGGGGGCAAAAATGCAAACGAAATCTATTATTTATAAATACCTTTATCATCTGTCGTTTTAATATCGTTGAAATTTATGATAACATAGCTATGGATGATATTATTTATTCTCCCTGTTGAGACCAAGCGTGCAACCGTAAACGCGACAAGTTGTAAGGAAATTAAATATTTAATAGTTTAATTTCCTCGTTCTGTTAACAAGGCTGAGCGCGGCGTTGAGATCCGCCACTCAACATGCAATGCCTCCAAATTCAGTGGAAAGTGGGGAATGGAAGTGTCTTAATAGGAACGGAGTGTCTTAACACACTGTTCCCTCTGTCTACTCTGCTATGCGAGGCGTACAGCATAAGACAGAATATAGAAAACGTCAGAATGTTTGTAAAAAGTGCGATGTCAGACTTCGGCGTTTAACACGCTTCATTGCGTTATTTTTTTTAAATAAAATGTAACACTAGCGTTTAATGTTTCTTTAACGGTTTATAGTTTAAAAGAATAAAAAAATGATAAAACAGTGAGTTATCCTCAAATATGTCAGCGATGAAAGAAGATGATTTTTTTCTATCATTTTAAACATTATACGTAATTTATATCAGTTTAACATTCTAACCCGTATAAAGCGAATCAGGCAGAGAGGACCTGGTGTCAAGACTCTTCGTTTTCTACTTAAAACCGAAATTCAACATATTGCATGTTGATTGTTGGGTTTGATTCCCACTCTAATATAGATCGCTTTGTTAAGAAATTTTCATGTATATAACTATTTTGGCCTATGCAAAATTAATAATAAAGTAAAAATCTTTTCTTTTATCTCTACAATAAAATTCAACATGTATATGTATATTGTATGTTGATTTTTCAACTCTTTTCTAGGTTATATTATATAATACCGTTATACGCGAATAAACATTATAATATTATTATCCATACAGAGAACTATAAACGGACATAAAAACTGACAAAGCAGATACGATACCGCCTCTCAATCCTCCGTGCCTCTGGATACAATTCGAAGTTTTTATCTGGACGTAATGTCAGGCTGTCGTATTTCGATTACATTTCATTTTCTGCTACGCTTGCATTTCCATTGATTGTGTCCTTTATTATTTATTTTTATGTTTTTAATATAGAGATTAATGTGATGTAAGCATTTTATTTAAATACCTACCAAAAGTCATTTTTATTTAGAGGACTCAGTAAATCAGCATCTGAATGTAACTGCGACGGTTGTGGATTCAAACCCTAATAAGGGCGTATTTTTGGATGTAATATATATTTTTTCCAAGCTTTTATTTATCTCGTCGTTAGTATACTACACTACTTAGCCTAACCTTTAAAAGTAACTTTTTACAGAGAATCACCATTGATTTTTTTTAAGTGAATATATAAAAAACGTCCTACATAAAAATATTTACGGTTCTATGTTTTTTTTTATATTAAGCAAAAAGAGGGGATTCTTATGATATTCCGCTCTCTATCATATTCCCAATTTAAAATAGGTTTTTGAATATAACGTGGCAGTATTTAGGTTTAATAATTAAACTATTTTGGGAATTCATAAATTCTATTGGAAATAGAACTTACATACAACTAGCTTCATCTTACAACCAGATACCTATCTATTGCACAATTATAGAGCAATCTTTTAACCACTTCGCTTTAAATTAAAAAAAAAACAACCGCAAAGATTAAAAATAAATTCCCTCATAGAAAGCGAACGTGTGAATAACGCGGCTAACATCATTACAGGTTTGCTATCGTTAATAATAAATATCGATTACAGTGCTCTCAGTGTATACTTACTGGAGCACTCGAGCACTCGAGAATCGAACTCCCTACCCCAACGCTATGAGAACCACTCGACTTAACCTTTGTTTTTGAATAACTTTTATTTTGAACTCAATCTGATAAAACCTCGATTTCTTTCTTTTTATAACTTTGTTAGAGATGTTACGATAAGTGATTAAGTAGCTACTGTAGAACTGGTATAAATATTATCTTTGTGGTTTCAGTGGTTTTTTTGTATGGAACCATTATTTATTCACTGTTTGTATTTGATTTTGGTGTGTACTTGTTGTTTCTTGTTTTTCTAGTTCTAGTCCAAAATTGTTTAGTTATTGAAAGGAAAGTTATTGTATGTAGAAATTAATTAAAATATTTTGATTTGTTAGTTATTTGTATGAAGTACTTTTTATTGTAATGTATATTTTATAATTTGTTTAATAAAGTTGTAAAGACGCTATAGTGGTACATTGGGTCCGGCTGTATGCTAAATGGTTGTGGGTTTGATTCCCACTCTAATATAGATCGCTTTGTTAAGAATTTTTCATGTATACATATTTTGGCCTATGCAAAATGATAAAGTAAAAATCAATTTTATTTCTACAATAAAATTATTAATTTCTGTGCTTAGTATTTTTCTTTCTCAACATAATAAAAAATTCACTTTGAAATTGCTTTATTTAAAACACAAAAAAATTGATTCATTTCACGCAAGTCCACGCAAGCAAACTCACTGGCCACGACTAGTCAAATATAAAGTAGAACTGACAATATCTTTTTTATGAAGTCAGTTAAAAAAGTTGATTACTTAGATTGAGATGAACTCAATCTCAACTAATATTATAGAAACTTAAGTTAATTTCTTTTTTGCGATACTGTTGGCGCAAGATCTAAATTATTTGTAGCTAATATTTTAATCTTCCTACAAGCGTCGGTTTCCAAGAGGTGCGAGTTCAAATTCTTATACGTTTTCTAAAAAGTTATTTACCTATCAAAAATTTGGTGTACCTAGATAGTATTCAGTGGCTCCCAATCTTCTTTTTTATAACTTATGCTTTTCTGGTAATGATCGTTAATTATAAGTACACTATTTTTGCTTTTCGAGGTTTCTAGAAAAAAATAGGACTTATTAAAATAGGAAATTTTGTTTTAAAAATATTTATATTATAAGTAAATCCTCTTTGCTATAAAAGGGATAAGAAGTGCAATTGCAAAAACTATTCCTATGTTTTATTTACATTATAAATTAACTTTATAAATATCAGGTACACTATATTTATTTAATTTTTTCCAAGAATGTTTCTCTACAACATAGGTTAGTAGAAATAAAAGCTTTGCAAACTCAAAGCCGACTGATCTAAAGCCTGTAATTCTGCTCATTACCGGCGCTACACGATCACGCGGCTAACAATTTGTTTCCAGTCTCTGTTATAGACGTAGATCCATTGCACGGTCAGTTATATATGAAATTTGAATATTAGCTGATAAAAAAATTAATACTGTCATCAATCATCAATTGCTGTTGAGTATGATAGCAAAAATGATAAATTACACGATTTTAAATGTTGTGTTATATATTTTTTAAGTAATTTACTTTATTGTTATACCGTACTGTTGAGTAGTTATTAATGAGAAAAAATTAAAAAAGGGTATTTTTTTCTTAATATACAAAATATCGTAGGTAACTAACCACTACTGCTCTTGACTGATAAAATCAAATAGAAATATTATTATTATAGACTTTACTAATATAATCAAAATATGATTATATATAGTGACAATATTTCAATATTGCCATTTGACTTTCAAAAAGTAACTAGTGGGCAGCAATTCCATTTGATCGCCAAATGTCATAATTTATACATCGAATCGAACCCACGACCACTAAGTACAGTGTTTATGTGACACGTCATAATATCTCGGAGGCGTTCTATACAATTTAGCTGTCAAAATCCATGTATAATGCAACCGCACTCCTCCACAGTAGCTTTGGACTATAATCAGAGGTGTGTGAAAACAGGCAATTGTGTAGCGAGCGTATTGTAGTGTTTCGATTTGTTGATAAATAAGCCATAAATTAGCGTAGTGATTAGTATGAGGGCGGTCTGGGCGGGATTGCACGTGTGGTATTAGGTGTACAGTGTTTTTGATGGGAATTTAGGGAAAAATGGGAGCATGGCGTACGAATGTTGGAATAAAAATCGATTAAATATGCTTAAATAGCTTATTATAAAAGTTTTTTGGAATTATGAATTAATAAAATAACATCAAAAATGTGTCACAACGAGATATTACTCTACTTTTTTGCTATATTTTTATCGTCAATATACTTATTCTTCAAAGTATATATTTTTTAATATGTTACAATATTAATATATTAGAATGCATTATACAAACATGTGATAAATCAAAATAACTAAAAGCTTCATCCATATTAGGTTTATAGGTAACTTAGATAAATTATTACGAATATCTAACATGTCTAAACGTGACCGCATACGTTGCTTACCCAAAGCCAAGCACTGATCCGTTAACCGGATTTGTCCGGTTATAACCGGTTCGGGGTGGTTCCGACGCTGGTTGTATCCGGATTTCGCATGGATAGATACGATGGACACCGGATGCGCATCTAGCGTGTATTTTACTTCAGGTTAGAAAATTGGGACTTCTCATAGAAATGCTAGAAATAGTATTCGAATTCGTATGTATAAATGTTGAATTTAAATTGCTTAGATATTTGCTTTCATAGTGCATTTGGAAGTATCTCACAACAAAATGAGGCGTTGTAATCTGGCACCTAAAGCGTAACGTAAAATTTTGATGAACTTAGACCAAAACTCCGAGTTATGATGGTGCCCTTGCGCCACAACAATAATTAATTATATAATAATATTTAATATACATTTTATTTAGCATTTTTTATTAAAAAAAACCATATAACCACACATCTTACTAATTCCACAATCCATTATATTCGTAACAATATTAAAACTAAAACAGTATCACGCCCTATCTATAAGCTTGCATTTCAAATGCTTTCGTTCCGTAATGAGCATAATCAAATAGGTGGTAGGGCCTAGGAAGGTACAACGGAAGGGCCCAGGGCCTACAATGACAAGGCGGCCGCGGGCATACACTAATTGTCTAAGTGCATAATGAACTTGTTTGTGACAACCCTGTGCAACTTTGTAACTACTTGCTGTCTAAATTTTTACTTTATATCACTAAAATAGAGCTCAATTTTACATAAACATAGGTTTTAGTTAGTCTTTTAGTTACAATTACGATTTGGAACCTTATTTTATGAGCTATTAAGTAAAAAATTGTTTATTTTCGAATAGTTGTATATAATTAAAGGAAGTACTATTAACATTTCTTGTCACCCTCGGTGTTGTTTATGTGTGGCTCACAGTTATTGTGTTCGCGGGTTAATTAGAAAATTTCGCAAAAATTGGAATAAACTTTAAGAAGCGCTGCTCTTCGTACGTATTCACAATTGTTTGAATAGTACTTGATGTATAGCGTATGATGTGACACTTCGTTAAAAAATATTGTTTAGTGGAACAAAACGTGACTTTGAAATAGATCTTGTTATATTCGAAAAAAACCGGCAAAGTGTGAGTCGGACTAACGTGTAAAGGGTTTCGTATCATTATTTAAAAAAAATAGTCATTGTTTTTATAGCGACAACAGAAAAACATCATTTGTTAAAATTTCAATTGTCTGACTATTACGGGTCGGACACCAGAGTAGGGTTCCTTTAGGTACGGAATCCTAAAAATAAGAGGTAGAGAGTTTTGAGTAATTTTTTTGATAAATATTTTTTATATATTATTAGCGAAATGCATCCTTCCATATACATAAGGAGGATACGTCACTTCATGGCTTCGATTCTCACTCGATATTAATTTAATTTTTTTGTTATTGTAGCAAAGTTAAAAAGAAAGCATGGTGTTGAGCTCCGCCAACAACATGAAGATCAAGAATGTCTCAAAAATTGCGAGGCGGAAAGCAAGTTCCCCACTTTCCAATGTCCAAAAACTAAGTTCCCTCGGTCGTGTCCTCTTTATATAATATTATGCTAAAAAAAGTTCTAGTAGAACAATTCATGTAAATTCCAGAATTCAAAATTACTTTTATTTTGAATTTGAATCAGATATCTCAAAAAATATATAAAAGGCTAGTACACGGACTAAGAAGTTTTTTGTTCTTAAAATTATAAAACGGTAATTACGATGAGTTCGATCGGTAAAAACAAAACAGTAATTATAAAATGGACAAAAGCTATTATAAAAGTTAAAAAGTTAGCAGTTTAAATGTGAACTTAAAGTTAAAGACTTAACTTTTAGAGTTAAACGATGAGAGAAACAAAGTAAGCCGTTAGATACAAACAAATGGTTTTATTGCCACCATAAGGATTTTATTGTTGTAATATTAGAAATATTTATTATTTTATTGGTTGTATGCTCGTTATAAAATTATAAATATATTGTCAAAGACTTTTAGACAAAATGTCTATTATTTGTAGTAATATTGTCCTTTATGTGTATAGAAAAGAGACTTTTGTTTGAAGAAATCACTTTGCACTTCAATGCTTTGTCGCTGTAACAAAACTAATATTAGAAATTAGAGAAAGGAGAAAGTGATCACTGCTAAGATATAATATAAGGAGTATAACATTATGTCGCGCATACCGTTTTTTGTCTTGTCTTGTCTTCACTGTGCCATGATAATATCATTTCATAAATGAGACAAGCACAAGATTGTTAAGAATTTTTCACATATCTTACGAATAAGCACAAAATACACTATTATATAGTTTTATTACTTCTTAAGTTACTCAATTTTCAAAAAACAGCTTTTTAAGAAAATATACGTTCTATCAATCAAATGCAGAAAAATGGATGATTTGCTATTTATTATCTGTGAACAGTTTACCCTATAACATTAGCTAAAGTTAAAGTGCAACAACTTTTTAATAAAAACTATTTATATTTTGAATAAATACTGTCCCCAATTCGGAATACCAATCCACGACAACCCTCCAAATCCCCAAAAACCACGAAACCACCAAACAAAGTTATAATTTGATCTACAATCACAATTTAAAAACATACCTACCCACATCCACTTTAATTATCCAATACCGACAGCATTACCTTAATAAAATAATATTAAATACTCTCGAGTCTCACAATGTATACTCATACATTATTGAGATTGCCCGCGAGACGAGACGCATAATACGTATTATCATTGGTGGGCATTAACCGAGTGCATTCTGATGAAAAATAATAGACCCCACCACATAGGGAGGCTCGGTGGCAACGTTGATCTCGGTTTTAATTTATATATTTTTTTTTAACTAAGGCTTTCAGTTTTCAGTTTTGGTTTTAACTAGCTTTTTTTAATGCGGTTTTGTCTGTTTGGTCACGTGGGGTTAGCTAATAGTTGTGTAGCATATTGATAGTCTAAATGTCCAAGTTAACTTTGTCCGCAGGTGCAGTAGGTTATTTCAAAATGATATTTTTTAAATATTTTTTTTAATATGAAGCAGTAGTTTCTAAGATTAGCGCATACAATCTAACAAACTCTTCGGTTGTGTATTATTTGTGGAATTTTAGTTATCGATTATATAAAGTTGTATGGTAAAGTAAAATCATAATTCTTTTCTGTTTCTTATTTAATATTTTGCATTAGATAATACGGTTTTCTGGTTATTTACAATAGTTTAAAGCAAAGCAAAATAGAAAATGTATGCTGAAAAGACATATATGTATGGAATAATATTCTATAGAGAAATAGCCACTGTTGGTATATACTTAGGTATTTATTGTCATGAAGTTCTTTATAGTTTTTAATAAAGTACATTTAAAATAGTACAGAAGTACAACAACATATACTTTTAAAAAAGAACTGTTTTGGAATTAATACAATTCTATACGAATATCAAAAATTTCAGTTTTTTTGTACACATTCATCTCAGGAGCGAGTGTGTGGAATTGAAAAACAGTATTTTAATATTAATAGTTCAATTATTGAGGAATATTATAGGCTATATAACATAATGTAAATCGATTTGATGTTACCTACAGTATATACGGTCACAGTGACTGAACTGAAATTATTTCCATTTGACCAATTATGCTTAAAAATGCGAAAGTAGAATATTTTAATGTTTTTATTAATAATTACAGTACATTATTTACTCGAAAAAATATATTTTTACAACGGTCACGAGCTCTCCAGGCTTACCAAGTAGCTAATTTTAAATTTAGATTTAAAAAAAAACACAATAATGCTTCTGTATGACCTACATGCTGTAAAAAATACATAATTTACTTCGCAACCACGTCGAAATTAAACAAGAAACTTAACTAAAAATCTAACATACTCTCTCATATTTTTTTAAAAATGTATATTTAAAAAAACATCGAGGTAGTGGGCCAGTGAAAAAAATTAATGGTATGTAGACTAAGGTGTCATGGGAAATTTGAGTAAATTAAAATAGGAAGATAGGGCGAATAAGGTTGCGGATGCCATTGTCGACGGGAGTAGCAACTAGCTGGCTGCGAACCAAGCCCCGTTGAAAAACGCCTCGCGTATTGTGTCCCCGTAAGTAATTAGGTGCGAGATCTATTATTGTATAATATTATTATATTATATGGTATTATATAGGGTTGCTATTTTTTTTACATAGCCAAGGAAGGGGTGGTTTTTTTTTTAGTTGATGTTAATTATTTTTAATGATGAGTGTAGATCTTTGTGTAGATGTCTGTCTATATTGAGATGTAGCTATTTTGAATGTTTTTGGACGTCTGGCTACTATATTTTTATAATATTGTTGAATTATGAAGGAATTCTTTTAAAATAAACAATGCAGCGTTTAGTATCGTTTCCTTTCAACATTACACCTACATTAAGGTTTCATCCCGTGGGTGGTTTAAGTAATTTTTAACACAGCGAAATTCGAACCCGCACCTCTTGATAACCGCCCGTCGCCATTAAGTCACACGTTTCTATCAAGTTACGGGTTTTTTAGACACTCCTTACAAGCTGTAAGATGTGATTTTAACAAATTTACGCTACTAAATGAACTTATTCCTAAGAATAATATGACAAGAGCAAATGTTATCTATTAAATATTTTAACATTATTTAAAGTTGTGTGAGTAAACCCAGAAAAACGTTTAGATCCGTATAAAAGTTTGTAGAGGTTGAATTTCAAATTATTATAGGTACGTTTCTTAATATTTTCCATTCTTTCTAAGTCTGATGGGTTCGTCTGTGTGTTTTATGTCAGTCACAGAGTAACAGAAGAATTTTATTATAAGCCTTTTTTTAACTTGCCGTGTTAGTGTATTTGAAATCTTGCAATCTCAATTTGACCCTCATCCCAGATTGAGCCCAAATTTGGATTATAACTTCAGTTCTGATTATATGTAATCAATGTTGTTGTTATTCTAAAATGACGGCTTACAAATCTTTGCACAATCCATCTAATGTGGATATAAAATGAAATGGCTTAATTTGTAAAATACAAAAACACCATGAAAAACAAAACATGTTAGTAGCTTTTTTTTAAGTAAAAGCTTTTTTATTAATATTTTATATATCTAACTATACATAAAAAAACTTATTTTCTGTAAGTACATAAAAAGATTGCATCATCCAAAAATAGAAATGTCCCAATTCTATAAAAATGGCGTAAAATTTTAATACAATATTAATTTGCTTCAAAAGTTTAGTTTCGAAAAATAAATGAGCAAATTGCGTAATACCTAGTTGAAAATTACAAATGACATTGTTATTTTAATGATTCTTTATGATTTCTTAACAATGCGTTTCTTTCTTTCTTCCTTTACCTGTTTTATTTTATGATTGCACTAAAGTTAACTTTTAAATTGAAAAAAATATCGGCACACGACAACCTCACAAAGTAATTAAATTCATTTCAAAAAGATATTATGTTTTTAAATTGTTTAAGTATTATAAGTTTTTTTTATTTTTGCCTATACCTCGCTTTAACAAGCGGAGGACTTGCCGCTTGTTTTTTTCACTATACCTTCATGCTGTAGCAGTGTAGGCGGCGGGTGCTTAGTGTTAAGACACTTTTTTTCTCCATTTTTCACCTAGTTTAAAGACATTGCGTGATTAGCGCCAGAACGAAGGATTGAATATTGATCTTCAATTGATACAAAATCGTCTAATATCAACATTACAACTAGATGGCGTCACTAGTTTCATTTTAAATTTATTATGAGAAATTATTTAGAGAAAATTACTAAATCAAATTAATATATATGTTTTATTTTCGTTCATTTCATGAGAAATAGAATTATATCAATTTTATACACCTACCAACAGATAATGGACACGCGTATCTAGTAGTGTCTAGCAGTAATATTAAGAAAAAATGTTGTTAACTGAACAGAGATGTCGGGTTCTGGTTTCCAAATCAATATTTTGAGGTGAAAATTAGGGATTGATAATAATATTATATGAGATACATATCTATGATACTCTATATCTAGGTACCTACTACATAAAGTACGGAAACAAATCAATGATTTAATAAAAGTTAAGGTAAATTAATTAAGTTATCGGATATATATTTTTTAATTTTTGCAATAAAGGTCACTTTATATACACGTACAGATGATATTATATAATTAGATAGAGCTTTGTAAAATTTGTTGTTAAAATATAAGACAGGTGGCGCTGTTAGTAACGTTCTAACATCAAATGTACATACAATGATGTTGGATTAGAGTAAGAAATTGATTTTATACCTCGAAAACATCTAACAAAAGATTTATTAAACGACATAATAAATACTCTACCATTATCTATATATTTAGCTCTCAAGCTTAAACACATTTGGCACTTGGCATTTGGCGTTTTAGCATTAAAGCAATTTAAACTATCAACAATAAATGACAATAGCGCCTCGCTAGCAATAAAAATTACAAGAAATGCCTAGCTCAGGATATAATTATTATTTTATTATTCGTATAAAGAGGCTTCTTAGAAGTAAGAAGCATTGCTTTATAATGGCAATTGGAGAGACTTGATTTTGAATTCTATTCATATAAAATTTGGGTTGATTTTGAATTGTGTAAGTGTTAAGTAATATTTTTATGATGGTTTCTAATATTTTATGGTGGTCATCCCGTTAGTGAGTTCAATTGTTTTTGTGCCGCAAATGAACAACGGCATCGAAGCGTGTCTGAGGCCTCTAACAAAAGGTATTGATGTAAAGACAGGTATACCTGTATTACCTAGAAGTATATCTATACTGAATGACAATAAATAGATTTTTATATACAATACCATTACTGTTTAGTAATAATAATAATTAAATAATTAAATAATCTTTTATTAATTTAATGGTTAAATATATATTTTTTGTAACACACTTAAGATGCAAATACAATTTATTACCTTAAAAGTAAACTTTTAAGTTATAGATATGTATGATTTTGGCGATTTTACTCATGTTAAATGAAACTCGTGAAAGTATTCCGCCAGAAAATTCTGAAAATATGTAAGGTGCCTAATGTTAAAATAAACACGATTCGTCTGGTTAAAGTTCTTATTGAGTTCTTAAAAACTTATTAATTTTCTATACACCGAATGCATTTTTTTTTAATTAATTCAATTCAAATAGAGCACAAGATATATTACAACAAATTTAACACACACTTACGCAGATATATTATATTTTACATAACATAAATCACAATGCCTGGAAAGTGAGGAAGTATCTTTTTGGGAACGGAGTATTTTAACACTAAGTTACTTCTGCCTACCTTGCTACGTGCAGGATACAGTGTGCAGCTAAAAAAATTAAAAACTCTTAACAAAAGGTCCTTCGACGTTCCTACCGGGCTATAAGAATAAGATTGAACAATATTTTAATTTCACCAATTTATTATTATATATTATAGTTATGTTGAATGGCGAAACTCACCGCAGTGATTTGTCTTATTACCAGAGAAAGGAAATGAAAATAATTCATGAGAATTCCCCCGTATGAGAATCGAATCCACAACCGTCGTGGTTACGTTCAGACGCTACCATGGTCTCTACATAACACCTTTATTTGACTACGTATCTTTGAGTGTTCAATATAAATTTTAAAATTGCAACTATTGTTAAGAAAATATTGAACAATTAACACCATAACACAATATACCTCTAAGTATCTCTATTATGGCAAAAGCCAAGAACGAAATAAAAGAACTTGTAATAATAATAAATGATAAATTATTTCATTATTTTAGAGTTAATGAAACCACGTTTCATTATTTTCACGCATTGTTCATTAATAACATAAGTCTGGTCTTTAAAGGATTTTATTTATGTTTGAACTTTACGAGGTATCGTTTAGCGATCGTAAATCGTGTAATGTTGGTCTATTCACTTCCATCATCCATTTGTTTTATTTTATACGATATATGAAAGTATAAGGATATTTTTTTTATGTTTTAAATAATATCATTAGGATTTTTTTTAAAACTGGGTACTTCATTATTACTTTAAAGTGATAATTATATTATTTAATGAATCTAGTGTATAGTGTAATCTATCGGTACTAATATAGCAATGCTGAGAGCTATTGCTTAGGTATATGTAATATATTGCATCACGTAAATTGATACGATGTAACCCACTGTATCTGCGGTCGGAACTACCTCGGGTACTTAGAATGTACCACGTGTTGATGTGTGAGTTATTTCAGTTCGACTATGCAAAGCCGCATGTAAAAGGTAGTATAATATTTTTTTATGACATACTATGTCATGACATGATATGGCATGTTAGCTACATATTTTAATATTTTTATAGATAAGTTTGCTTCAGCGTACTAGCCATAAGTATGTAAAATACTGTGCATTTATAAATAAGTTTGTGGAACTATAGTGTAAGTAGTGCCTTAATTTTATCTTTATTATATGTTATTATTTAATAAAAAAAATGTTCTATATAAAAAGAAATAAAACTTAAACATAAAGGTAAATTTAAGACCGAGTTCTATTACAGCGGTTATATCATGCATAAGAGAGCTTGTGATATGCTTCTAAACAGCTGTACGTTCCGCAGTACCGAGGGGTATTGGTGCGACGAGTAGGGGATACAAACTGTATGAGGTAGGATAGAGACGCCGCTACTCCGCGAGGAGGGGCCCGAGATGTACTCGCGAGCTACCCATTGGTAGGGCCACGCCGCCCGCCGCCTCGACCGCGCCCCCCGCCGCGAGGCCCACACGGGCACCACGACACACCATCAGTCTACCGCCCGAGTCCGACGCGAAATAGTCTCTCGTCTGTGCTCATTCACCATTGTGCCATAGTAGCTAATGTTCTAACAGAACTCAGTGTTTATTTTATTTGTCAATATGTCGACACTAAGTCATCACCCGTACGCGTTCTCGATGCATCCCGGTATGCTCCCGGAGTACCCGAGCGCGCCACAGCCGCTTCCTGCCTCCTCGCCGCAATCGGAGGGCCATATTAAAAGACCCATGAATGCTTTCATGGTCTGGTCGAGGCTCCAGCGTCGGCAAATCGCCAAGGATAATCCGAAGATGCATAATTCGGAAATATCTAAACGTCTCGGTGCCGAATGGAAGTTGTTGACTGAAATGCAGAAAAGACCGTTTATCGATGAAGCCAAGAGGCTCCGTGCGTTGCACATGAAGGAACATCCCGACTATAAATATAGGCCAAGGAGGAAGCCCAAACCCCCCACACCAGGCTCAGCTCCCGGTGCCGGTGCCTTTCCGAGTTTCCCGCTGCCTTACTTCGCGGGTCCAGCACCCACTGTGGGACCATTAGATGCTCTACCATATCCAGGTGTGCCAGCCTATTTCCCACATCAGTTAGATCACCTGCAGTTTTCAAAATTGATGGCTCCGGCCGCTGAGAAGCTGCCGACGGCGTCTTCTGCTGCTGCTGTGGTATCTTCGTTCTACTCTTCGCTGTACACGCAACCGGCTCCGCCCAAACACTTCTCTTCACCCCTGTTCCACCAGTACGGCGCGGCCCCATCATCGCCAGTGTCACCGGTCACGCCGACGCAGCACAGCCCGCACGACGACCAGCTCAGACGGCCGGTCTCCGTCATATATTGAAGACCAACGTGCCTTCCTTGAAGGATCCATCTTTTAGGGTATGGCAGTGATGTGTTAAAATAAAGACGATCAAATGAGGACATTATTTATTGTTTTTAGATTTACGCTTAGTTGACTATTGTAAATCCGGTGTGTTTCATATCAGTGCTTGTAAATATGTTGAGACGTAGGCCCGTTAGTGGGTGTCGTATTAAGTTTATTAGACTGTGATTGTTTGTTTTCGCGCCTCTTCAGATATGTAAGTTGCGACTGTTTATATTGTGAAGTGAGATCGGTACCAAAAATAGATTAATTCATGTACTTAAGTAGGCACCAGTCACACTTTAGTAGCTGTAGTTCTCCATGTGAATTCTGGTTTTTGTTCTTCTATATTGTATTAGCGTAACGTGTTAAGTTTAATCAGTTATGATTTTCCGATGTTTGATCCTCGCTTTGCATCGGTTTGCGTAATTTATTTATTACCAGTATAGATTTACTTGGGAGTATTTGTAAATTAGTCGATTTTATTGTAAGTGAATAGTGGCTATCAAATGTACATACTAGTTTGTAATTCTAAATCGATGTCAGTACCAACGATGTATTATATAATTTGATGAATGAATTTGTTAACGCCATACGAATAAACAAAATTGTTTTTATTTTATAACTTTGTTTTCTTTTACTTTGTGTTGTTTTACCCCGAATGAATAAATTTGTGTTTTTGCAACAAGTTACTTAATTTAGTACTATTTTTTATTGAGTAAAATAAAAAAAAATTAAGGTCTACACACACAGGACAGTTATACAAATTTACCTATAGGCTTACAAAAAAATACTAACAGAAGCTAAAATTTTATATACAACTAATGATTTTAAAATTCAGTTATCTGTCTTTATTGATTACTGAGATTTATCTAATGATTATTGGGATGCTGTCAGGTAGGTAAATAAAGTCAAATCATTCTCAAGTTTAAAATTTAATTTTATTATAAAACTAATTGAAACTACTTAATATTTAAATAAATTATTATACACATACAGCTATATCATTAATGCGTTAATAACTTTAAAAAAAATACAGAAGTTTTAACAAGAACTCAACTCAACAACAACAATATATTTAAAAACGTTATTTATAAAAGAAAAAAGTATATCTTTGAGAAGTTTATTCGTGTCCGACGGCATTAAATGGTCAAGTAACAAAATTAAATTTAGTATTTAACAGGTTAACTGCCATTATTACCATATAAAAATACAATGTATGTATCTATAATTATTTAAGTCGCATTAAAATATATATTACGATTAACTAGTAAAAATATAAACTATAATTTAACACATTGGACGCCTAATATTGATACCATCGGTGTGTTGTAAATAACTTGAAATATATGAGGGTTTTAAAAAATAACTTTTTTAGTCTATTCATTTTGATTTTGTGTACAATAAGATTTAAAAAAAATATAGTTTGTCAGAAGGACGAATATAATAAAAAAATCAAATCAACTTCACGCTGTATCCCGCACATAGTAGGGTAGGCAGAGGAAATCTAGTGTTAAGACACTACGTATGCCTTAAAATTTCGTAGCAGATATAACCGTGGTGACTTATCCTTAACATAATATAATATACACTTTAAACTATATTAAAAATGAATATACATTGTCTTTACTTGGAGAACTAAAAAAAAAAAGAAAACAATAATTTAAGTTCTGTTAGCTTTAAGTACATAACTTTGCTTAGAAAATATGATGTTAGAGCAAAATATCTTTAATCATCGACAATTTACTTAAGAATCAATATTGTCAAAGCATAAATAAGATAGAGAACAGATAGTCATGGCGCAGGGACACAAGCGTATGACTATAAAAGCGACAGGTGTTGTGGGTTCAATTCCCATTCGAGGAAATGGGCGTTTCCAGCTTTCGGCAGAATGTTGGAAATAGAAGGGTCTTAATTAGGACAGAGTGCTTTAACAATAAGTGGTAACCTAGGTTATGTAGATTTCCGCTGTCTCCCCGCTACAGTGTATGAGGAAAATTTATCCTATTTTCTCCTGCAATATATATAATAGTACATTACCTACATTACAGTGCAGTTTATCATCGTTGCACCAAATAAATGTTAATACAATCATTTTGTATAATATAAACTATGTATAATACTATGTTGTATGAACAACGTTTATAAGTCTAAGGAAAGATTACAATGGAAGAGCTCGACAGATGGCGCTACTGGCTTCTGCGAAAGGATTGTTGGAGAGCTTTATGCGACAATCGAAATATATTTTTCTAGCTGCTTCGAGATATGTATAAGAATTTTCTTTAAAGTTACAGTTACAGTATTTACTCGATGATAATTAAAATTATAAACAAAAAATGTCGTCTTAAAATAAAACTTTTCTGTTACTGTATGATTGATGAATTAATAATCGTAACAACGCGGCATAGAATGCTGAAATGACATGTGGGTTCCTTGGGGAGTTCGGAGGATTTCTTGAAATTTCTATGATAACAGAGACAAACACCTTGTTTCTTATCGTTCATGCTAATTAAGTTTTGGGCAATTAAATTTAAAAACAAATGGCTATTAATTGAGTGACAGACAACGCACCCGGAACTAAGCGATGTAGAACTCTGAAGTTTGGCATATATAGGAGAGTATTTATTAATAGAGGATTTTTTCGAAATTCTTATGGAAACAGAGAAAACTGTAAAGTTTTATAGCTCACGTTAACGTAGTAGAGGGTGGTTACAACTTAAAATATAAAATACTCTTTCATTATTATCTGAGTAACTGACTGAAATATGGCAAGTAGGTTTCTTGAGACTAATTTAATAATAACGATTTCTTAAAATTCCTTCGATTTTACGCTTCATAGTCCACGCAAAAGATCTTGCAAAATAAATCTCATCCATTTATTATATAATATAATATTTACAGTAACATTACGATCAAATGAAAAAGGATAAGGTATTGTCATTTTGCTCCTCGTTTATTAATAATGTAGGCACTGAATAGAACTCTCGGCCACCCCTTGCTGATACGAACGAACGACGAACGGTGACGAACTTGGTTTTCAATTTAATAATTAAGGCTCGATTCCGGGGATTTTTCGATTCAATTGTTTTCTATTTTAGTCTGTTGTATTTGTTGAGCTTTTAGATTGTCGGTGTCAAATGTTTTAGGATTATTTCTTGTAAATTTTAAGTAATAAAAAAACTAAATAACATAAAATTACTACTTCGTGACAGGATTAACCTTTTGGTTGTGCAATTTTTTTAGGGTTCCGCACTTTAAAAGAAAAAAACGGACCAGTTTAGGATTACTTTGTTTTCCGCGTATCGTCGTGAGTTCGTTTTTTATATCTAAATTTCAGAGCGAAAAATACCTCTCGTTTCAATTCGTTTTTAAATAAATTTAAACTGCTTGACGCTATTAACTTCAGTATTTTTTTATAATTTTAAATTTGTTACCTTAATAATGACATATTGTCCTAAAAATAAATAAATCAGCTTCATGCTGTATCCCGCACACATCAGGGTAGGCAGAGGGAACCTAGT
>DWAO01001187.1:0-20134 GCA_018230605.1 Heliconius congener
AGGTGACCCGCACGCTCGTTTGCCGTGTCTTTTCCATAAAAAAAAAAATAAAAAAAAAATAAAAGAGTTTGTATAAAAAAAGGTTCTGTTAAATAAGTCCAGTAAAATAATATTTTTATTGCTGTATTTAGAGCAGAGAGCTCTCTCTGTGCTCTTAATAGCGGCATAAGGCGGCATAGAGTTCGGCAAATTTTGCTCCAAATTCAAGACATGCACAAATCGTACCGAGAAATATCGACCAGTAATATAAATGTTCCTTTTTTATTTTATTACATTCGAATCTGTTTTTTTTTTAACTTCATGCTGTTGAATGGCGGAACTCAACGACGCGCTTTGCTCGTTACCAGAGCGAAGAAATGAAAATATTAAATATTTTGTTACCTCAAATAGGATTCGAACCAGCAAGTTATCACGTTCATAGTCACAGGGTAGTGCCTCGACTGGCCTCAAAATTTGGGTCTTAAAATTTAATTAATTATATTGAAAAAATATTTAAGAACAAATGAATAGTTACTAATTATTCTTTGTCCATTACTTTTATGTATATAATAAACTATAACGTATAAGTAATACGAGAAAAAGTTTGAGAAGAAATTAAATGGCACCGATACTCTAATGTATTATTAATTATGATATTAATTTAAACACGAACATCTCGTCTCGTCAAACGGTAATCCTCGACGGTGGTTGTCGTATCTAATAACGAACTTAATACTAATAATATTAGCTGTAATATTTAATATTCGGAAGCAGACTTTGATAATAAAGCTCAGTGAGCTTTCAAAGAGTATTATGTAGGAAGTTTAATTGGAGTAGTTTTGGCTCTTAGTGCACTGAGATTTTTTGTTTAGAATATGTCTAATTGATCTTTATGAATTTTATATATATTTATATAAGTACTTTTTCCATTGGGGTACAAAATTTGAGATCTGGTACGTCTGATGATGAACCATAACAATCTAGCTAAACTATAAGATTAATGTAATGTTGCTTCAGAAGACGTTCGGACTGATAGATATTTTCTATAAACATATAAATATTAGATATCTGAAATATTTGATGAAAAAATATAAGTTCATATAATTAATAAGAATTTAAAAAATGACGGTTAAACAAAAAAAAAGTAAAATATAACGGGTAATTTTATTTTTAACATTGAAAAATTGGGTTGTCGTCGCACATCATTTCACTGTACTTGCAATTGGTTTTAAATTCAATCTCCACTTCCAGTAAAATAATTACTTTTAAGTTACGCTCCCGTGCGTTGAGATGCAACTCAACAACCAGTGATTCAAATTGGTCTGGAAAGCGAAAAACGTAGTATTTTGACACTACGTTGTTTTTGCCTACTTACTGAAATCACAAATACATCTAAATAAATATAAAATATATACAGTTGGGCAATTTATAAAAATATATATATAATTATTATTAGTACACAAGTGTTTTGACAATTATTTGTCACTGCTACAAAATGATTATTAAGTGATGTACAATTACCTGTTAAATTAGCGGTGACCCGTGTGGAGAGTGCAAAATTTTGATAAAGCACCACGAGCCGCTGACTGTGAATCGATATTTACATAATATATTATGATATTATTATTATATTTGAGCGGTATATCGTAATTAATTGTTGTTAAAGTGAAATAATAATAGATTTCGAATGAAACTGAAAGTTTACTCTAAGATTATGAATCTATACTTAATCCAGAAACTTTACACCATATGTAAGAATAAATTTCAATAGACAAAATTTCTGTATGACTTTATTTAACATAGATTTTATATAACATAATAAATAATTGCAACTAACTACCTTTATAATATGCAATTTCCATTTTTAGAAGTTTACCTATACTTACCAGTAAGAAACAATATATATTAGATTATAAACTACATATCAAGATATATATTTTTTAGAAGTATATTTTTAAATGGCATTTAAGAGTAAAATCACCAGGTCAAATGATTAATACAACGTAACATTGGGGAAGTGATTTTGTTTGCTCGAAATACAAAAATTAAATTATTTTAAAGTGATCACATATTAATCCGCATGTTAGGTACATACTTTATTATAATAATGAAAAAAAAATGTAATTAGTAAATTAGCTTCACGCTGTGTCCCGCGCACAGCAGGGTAGGCAGAGGGAACCTAGTGTTAAGACACTCCGTTCCCCACTTTCTGCCGAATTTTGGAGGCCTTGCGTGTTGGGTGGGAAAAATGATTTCCGCGCTTTACCTCAACTCCAGAGCGAAGAAATTAAAATATAAATTTAAATAAATATTTCGTTTCCCTGAGCGGGTATCGAACCCACAACCAATCGATTTCGCAGTAACCTAAAATCTTGCGCCCCTACGCCACGACTGGCCCAATTATTTACCAATTGGAAAGAAAATTAATTTATATCATATAAATTAATAAAAAATATGTTCACATTGTCAATCGATGCCTGTCTAAATGCTGCCTGCGGCTTTCCACTAATAAGCTTTATGCGTATGTCAGTTGCACTGATGGGATTGATATTGCGGTAATAATTAATATACAACGTGCATGCCATGTATAGAAATTATTTTGTTGCTAATTTGCTTCGTTGTATGTTAAGAAATTAAATAGGTATAAGATATTCTGATACTTTATAGAAAACATATAAAGAAAGTAGCGTTTATAAGTATCATAAAAAGTATCTTTCATTTTAACATTTTCAAAGTTTTTTTACGGTAAACCAAAGTTAATTATGGCTATTGTTTAATAATTAAATTTTTTGTACATATTTATAATTTTACAGTAATAGGCTTACTGTAAAATTATAAATATGTACAAAAAATTAAGCAGTTTATTGTATTAAACATTTTGATATGATATTATGTTAGGTAACTGATGTTCCGTTTTAGTCCCGGTTTACGCCTAGCATTGCCTGCGTTGTTTTACCAATAATTGAGTTGACCGGTAAATTAAGTTTCAAGCGTAGCGCACATCTAGCCCGGCCGTGTATATAGTCTACAAGCTAAATCTATTTTAACCTGATGGACAACAAATTGATTTTATAATATTATTTCAATAACATATAACATTGTCTTGATTATATTTTTCACAGTATAAGGAAAGGAAAGTATTTAGAAACGTGTAGAGACGCAGGTTCAAATTCTCCCTCTTTCAAATTTTTTACACACGTTCATTATTTTTCTTTTGTTCTAAGTAAATTAGAGTTAAAAAAATGTTAATATTTTAATAAATATAGCGTTCAGGTTAGAACTATATTCAATATATTCTAATATAATTGAAAAATATATTTTTCACTACCACCAAGTGTATTTTTCTAAAAGTTACTGAAAATTTTAGTTAAAAGCATATTTAAATTACATTGTGCTATTTCGGAACTAGCCCCTCATTGTACAATGGATGAAAATGTAATGTGTAGTTACTACCTAATGTAAATGACTTATTCAAGTGTGTATAGGTCCTTGTTTGTTTGATTCCCACTCGAGGAAATGAATTATTTAATTATGTGTTTTATATAATATAAAGCCTCTAGAATTTGTAGGCAGCGGAGAGCGGAGTGTCTTAACACTAGGGTCCCTCAGCCTACCATGCTAAATGTGGTACGCAGCCTGAAAAATAAGAATGTATTCTTAGATGAAATTTATGACCACAAACTTTTTAAAAGCAAAAGTAATTTTTACGTTTATAAATATAAAAAAAAAACATTATTTACTGTGAATTAATCGATATCACTTCATAGTGGGAGTAAGCTCATGTGCACTATGTAGGAGTAGATATCTAATGTGTTAATGTATAAAAATGTTTCACAATAGAATTATAGCCGATTCGCTGTATTGAGATGTGGGGAGTGTTATTTTAGGGTTGTAAAAACGATGTGATGGGGCTTTATTATGTCTTTTCTGATCAATGTATAATACTTTATAAATCCATGTACAATTATTACTGAATAAATTTTAAATTATAAAAATAAACAGAAGTATATATAAATAAAAATTTAATAAAATGATACCATAGGTTTCCAATATGAAATTTTGGAGATGAAACTTCTTCATTAATATTTCAGGTCATTTTATTAACTACATGTAAATTTTATCTGTAGATAGCTGTTTACAGATAAGACTTACAGGCTTAAAAAATCAGCTCGATACCTCCACACGATCTTAAGATAAATAAAAGATATTGACAGACGGACAACAAAGTAAAGGGTTCTGTTCTTTCTTTTGGAGGTACGGAATCCTAAAAATATACATTTTAATTTACTAGTGACAAAACTTTATCTACAACTAAAATATACAAACAAATCAACTTCATTGAATTATATTTAATATTAATTTCAAACTAGTTAGGCTTAAGTATATCAAAAGAAGAAACGTAACCTTTATAGGATAACTTTGTTGTTCGTTCATTTTTCTCAAGATCCTAGA
Source organism: Heliconius congener (assembly GCA_018230605.1). Taxonomy (NCBI): domain Eukaryota; kingdom Metazoa; phylum Arthropoda; class Insecta; order Lepidoptera; family Nymphalidae; genus Heliconius; species Heliconius congener. The sequence continues at coordinate 4,432 of DWAO01001187.1, forward strand.
ATCTTGAGGTATCCTAGTTGAAATTTATATTAAATATCCCGGTCTAGTCTCTTGAAGCACATAAAAAAAATTGCTTCCTAACTTAGAGCAATAAAAAGATATGAGTTTTTCCCCAAAACCTATAAGGTACTTCCCATGGACCTACAATTATGAAATTAATACTTACTTAAAAGAACTTACAATACAAATAAATAGAGAAAAAATATAAATAATTTATTTGTGTTTGTTATAATTTTATTCCGTTACACGTGTTCCTCCCACTTCTACTTACTAAAGTACTTATTCCGTTTAGCACTTGTCGTTCATTATTGTTTTGAATGAATGTTGAGGATACGCATTTGAATGTTTTGACACATGATACTCAATCTTTATTTAAAACACTGCTTCACATTTTATCACGCATATAGCAGTGTTAAGACACTCCGTTCCCCACTTCCCGTCGAATCTTTTGAAACATTGCGTGTTATGTGCCGGAACTCAACGCCGAGCTTTTGCCTTCATGCCAGAGCGAGGAAATGAAAATATTTAATAAATAATTATACATTCCCCAGAGTGAGGTTTGAACCCACAACAGTCGCACTCCAGTCCTTTTCAGGGACACAAGGGATGGGCCGCCACTACGGCCTAACATTAGATAAAAATATCTAAAGTGCATTAATACGTTAGTGAAATCTTTTATTTTAATTTAATATAGAACTAGTCCTTTAGTGAAACTTTCTCGATATCTAGTTCATTGATGGAAAATTACTCCTAAAAATAAGTGCATAAACCTCTATGTACTTATTTTACTATGCGTGGCATGGATGAGGTAACTTGTAGTCAATCGACACGTCTTTAACCCGGAAATTAACAAGTAAAGGATTCTGGAATTTCTATTCCAATGAGCCCAAACACGAACCTCCGCTGTAAGTTGGTGGGAGTTGGGTAACCTACAGGTTCCACCACTGCAGTACCTGAGTTACCATGTCTGAGCTGACGATGATGATCTGAAATAAAGTTGCTCAATCGTTTTGTTAATTAGAATAGAGCTGATAGATAATCTTCACACAGCTGAATATACTATCTTAAATCATAACTCAAACTCTTGCTTAAGTCACTTTTCAAATAAAAATATATATCTATACATATAAATAAAATTAAAGTGTCTGTGACTTCAAGACAATTATTTACACGATACTAAAACACAAATAAAAAATGTTATGGTTTTTTTCTTGTACTTTTCATTCTATTTCCCGTGGAATCGGGATTTCGGGCGTAGAGCCCGAAAAAAAAGCCCGGCGTTTTCTTACCGCCTACCTAGATACTTATGAAATAATTCAACATTTTTCTATTTTATACGACATTTTTTGTGAGCGAAATCAAATAAAATCTCAAACGATTTAAATTAAGATTTATTAAGTGTATAACAGTATAATAGTATAATCAATTAACCATATTAAAATAAGCGACCAATTTTTCCTAAGTACATTTTTTTTTCTGATAATTCTATACAGCTAATGTGGCTCCTTCCTGTAGCTTCGTAGATAATATGATGCACTGGCGGAATTAATTTGAGGTAAATGTATAATTATGTACCCTATGTATAATTTACTGCCGAGGACATCGTAAACACGACGGTTGTGGGTTCGATTTCCACTCGGGGGAATTAATTTTTTTTCTTCGCTCTGGTAACAAGCTGCTATATGCGGCATAGAGTGATTATAAATTTAAATCTTTAGTCTTTAAATTCATACCAGTCTTTAAAAAAAAATAAGTTTCTACGTGGTAATCATGATCGAGTAGATTAAAATCATACTATTGTTACTACATATAATTTATTGAAATGTTGGATATTCGAGGCAAAAAAATATACTACTTTACAAAAAACATGCATTTACAAGCAAGTGAAAAGGTTAATAAAAAAATAATACATTATGCTCAATATTTGAAAATGAACTATAAAATTATATGATGCGAGTTTCACATCATTGTCTCGACGTGTCACAAACACGCTGGTTAGTAATTATTGTAGATACACCAACTACTATAAATATTCAATACAACCTTATAAAATGAAATATTAATTTACATTTATATTTTCATTTCTTCGCTTTGGTGACGAGGCAAAGGGCGGCGTTGAGTTCCGCCACTCAACACACAATGTCAGTCTTGGCAGAACTCTCCAGAATCCGGCGGAAAGTTGGGAAACAAGTGTGGTAGCACTAGGTTCCCTCCCTCTGTCTGCCCTGCTGTATCTGGGATACAGTGTGAAGCTGGTTTACTTTTAATTTAACTTTTTCTACCTTTTATTTGTCAATATATACTTTTTATTTTCCAATAAAATCAGGCATATATTAAATAAAATTTGTCATTTACAAAATACATACAGCCTCCGACGTTTTTGTTTACCCTCCCGGGTAACCCATGCACATATGCAATTTAGATATATAGTAAATTAACGACTAGGTAAAGTTGGTTGTAGTAAGTCTCTTGTCATGGACTCGGAGTTTCGAGTTAAAACTAATAAAAGCTTCACAACAATGAATACATTTTAAAAAGTAAATTAAAAATGCAGCTGAATAATGACTGCACGGAAATAAGAGAATGTTTTTGTGATAGTCATTAGAAAGTGCTGTGCGATCAATCAGCATCTGATAATATATCTTATATAATCACTGATCCACTGAAAGCAAACCATTCGCTATCAAATAGTATTTTTTTACGTGATACTCTTATTTTAATAAAACAGGTAGATCTCACAATAAATCGTATTCAACTTGAATGTTAATTTTTTAATATATTTTTTATCTCAATGAGACTTATTGAAAATATGTTTACAATATAAATACTTAATACGAGTATATCGTAAATATATAGTACTGTGTTTTGGTGCAATAAATTCATAAAAAGATTTTATAAAAAATGTAAAAAGTATGTAACTATTCTACTTACATATAAAAGTTTCAATTCAGGTGTATTAAATGTCACTGTGATTTGACACCGGAATATGCAAGATGCCACTCAAAGAAGTATGTCTTAAAATATTTCAAATATATATAAACATAGCCTGGCCTAGTTGAAATAGGGTTTAGGTGTATTGAGGCCACCGTATCGAGGACAGGATGATGCGGTTATATAGGGCCACTGACGCAAATATTGTTGTATAAGGATGTACTTTAATAAGCTCTTATAATTGTTGTTTTTAACCGACCGAAAGAGAAGGTTATCAATTCGAATGTGTGACTGTATTTTTTGTGACTGGACTTTTGACTGAGTGAACCGATTTTGATGATTCTGTTTTTGTTTGAAAGCTGGTGCTTTCCTTGTGGTTCCCTTTTGAATTCATTTTGGTCCATTTTTGACAATGTTGTCCATGCGATAATCACATTAATCTTCAGTTTGCATTTAGTATGTGCGGGTTTAATGGACAAATAGCTCAATATCACGACTGATTTCGATGACTTTCTTTATTGGATAGGACACTTCAAGGATACTTTGATAAGAGTTTGGTTAGGTTCTGATTATAGGATCCGGTCGAAGTCGATTTTTTTATAAGAATTTATAATTCAGATTAATATTTTAATTATTGTTTTATGTATTTTGTGAAGTGGATTTGAGAACTTTACTTTTCCGCACACAGCCGGATAGAATCTAGTGTTAAGACACGCTTTTTTCCGGCTTTTTCCGCTGAATTCATATTTCCATATTTATTTATTACAAAAGATTCAAACGCGGATTCGCTTTAAATTTATTTTTATATTATAGCCGAAGCATATTTTTTTTAATATATCTTTTTTATTAAAATATATCCTATATCCTTTCTAATACCTCTAACAATATCTATATAGAGTTTCATGACAATCGTGGCGTGGCGTGGAAGAGACAAATTACTCAAATATAAATGCGAATGTAAATTTGTTACGCTTTTCGTAACAAACAAACTTATATTCACATTTATAACATTAGTATAATATTAACGATATAAAATTTTAAATTATGATCAATTCAAATACGATATCTATTATCATAAACCTAGTATTCGAAGATTCTGTCGCCATATTGACAATTAGATTACATCTTTTAACATATAAATATAGTACTTTCCTTACTATTCTAATAACTACTCGTGAAACGTGTTGGATTAGCAAAGGAATGCAAGATGAAAATGTAAATTGAAAAGCGGTTTACTTGGCACATCGGTCTCGCTGGATACCTATCTAACTAAGGGGACTAAACTGATAACTTAGTAGGGTTAATCTTCTATAAACTCACGTGAGTAAAACTAAAATCTTGCATGTTGTAGACGTAGTACTGTACGTAGAAGTATGTATAAGTATCACATGGATAGAAACATTGATAGATAGGTGCCTCAACACTAGGTGCTCTGCCTACCCTGCTGTGTGCGGGATACAGCGTGAAGCAGATTTTTTTTTATTTACACGACTTTTAAACTTTATTACAACCCTAAAAATTTTGGGTTCCGTACCTTTTAAGGAAAAAAGGAACCCTTATAAGATCACTTTGTTGCCCGTCCGTCTGTCTGCCCGTCTGTCAAGAGCCATTATCTCAGAAACGCTTGAAGATATCAAGTTGAAAATCAAACCATTTACATCTACAGCCCCATGAATTCCTGAAAAAATCTTATAGTAAATGTATATATTTATACATTTATTTTAAAAAAAGATATGGCCGTTTATATAAAAAAATGCGTTTTTCGACACTTTAAAGGGAATTAAAATTCATAGGGTACTTCCGGATGACCTAGAACTATGAAATTTAGCAGCTAGCATATACAGGTACTACTACTACAGGTACTGTACTACTTCAGGAAACATCAGAAAACTATACATTTGTGGTTAAATCCTTAAAAAATAATAGCCTTAAAAGGGGCTAAGTAAAGCTTCAATTTCAACTTAATTAAAGCTTGCGTCGTTGATTTCGCCACTACTTAAAACAAGAAATATTTCGAAGTTTGGACTCTAAATTTCAACGATAACTTGAAATAGTGTTAAATGAAAGTAGCATGGAGAAAAGGTCATAAAATCCACTCACTCATATAAAAAGCATCTAATCGCGACAAGACAAATAGGTAAAGAACTGCATAGATAGTTTTTACATTTATGTTTATTTAAATCTTACTAGACTTCAAAATCAGAGGATTGGCAGGAAGCCTAGCGTTAAGACACTACTCTCCGCACGTTCTATTCGAAAATATTAAACATTTCATTTCCTCGAGTGAAAATCGAACCAACTGCCTGTCGCGATTATAGTCATATGCTAGTGCACCAGCGCCACGACTGGCCTCAAATCATCACTTCACTTTCCTATTATGATCTAGGTGAAATGCGCTACGCTTTTTACATAATAAGATTTCAAAGAAATATAAAGGTAAAGTAAAACAAATTTTAATGCAACTCTTTGACGCAACACACCCGAAAGGCCAGTGTTGTGTTTCCTATCTGCATCACTATGCCGCGGGCATGAAAGCTGCCTGTGATACTTACAAAGCTCTTGCAATAGCTTTGAATGACATCATAATATACGTTCCTTGTTTCTAGTAACAAATGAAGTGTGACTATGTTATTTATAATTCCTAAATCGTATCGTATCGTTTCGTGAGTTTAGTCGTGGCTGGGCAGGTTGTGGATTCGATTCCCACTAGAGGAAATGAAAATTTTTATATTTTAATTTCTTCGCTTTGGTCGACACTAGACTCGACAGGCCATTCAACACGCAATGCCTCCAAAATTCGGTGGAAAATGGAGAACAGAATGTCTCAACACTGGGTTCCCTCTGCGTACCCTATTGTATTCGGGATACAGTGTAAAGCTAAAAAAATGTAAATCATAGTAAACAAAAAAAGTATATAGTGTAAAAGAAAAAATATTAAAAAAAAAAATAAGATACTTAAGTATATGTACATCAAGAAAGTGGAGAGGAATGCTCGAGTAACTCTGGGCATTTTACTTTTATATACAGAGCTTAGTATTAGATGGTTAAAGGTACATTGCGTTGTTTTGCAATGGCCGAAGATATTTCTTTAGAACCGCACATTCGATGTAAACGATTATAGAAGCTAAGCGATGTTTTAGAGAGAGAAAGATAAGTTAGACAGTAAACTAAGGCGCGTGCGAGCGAGACGCAGTAACAGTTAGTGCAGGTTCAACGATCGACTCACGCGCAGTTTGTTGAACTGCAATCATTGCTTTGGAAAATTGTCAGGGTTGTCACCAATTATGATGAGATTCTTACATAATCTTCTTATTATTTAAAATAACACCAATCAATATATACAAAAAATGTATATACTGTCCAAATAATGTTTTTGTTTTTTAATATATATGATTATATTGGCTTTTCCTTGCAGATCTAATCCTTTTCATGTAAAATAATAGCATATTTTCTTTGCAAGAACTATCAGCCAGATGGCTGCATGTTTCTATTTACCTGACCCAATTGATCGTCAATTAATATCCGATCCTGCGTCTCGATTGTGACCTCGTTCTTCGCTTTATGATTGATGACGCGTAAATAGCGCCAATAATATTTTCTTTGCCTGACCTATTGTTGTACCGTATTATCTTTTGTGTAGAGATTGGCATATATAAACACTATAAAAAAATTATTTTGAAATGTTTAAATTTATATGTAATTATTATATAATATGGAATAAATACTATACTTTCGGAACTTGAGATATTTATATAATTAGATTTTTTGATTTCTAAATTTGCATACAATTTTAATTGAAATGCATATATTAAAATAAAAAAATTATTTTAAAAATAAAACGAAGTATATTGTCAAATACAACCCTGATCGCCAGTCTCCGGGACCGTGCGCGTGTCTCTCTCGCGCAGGCGTTTAGAGCAGGAGAGAGCATTCGCGGAAGAAAGTGCCTTACGTAACCCGTCGCTTATCGATCGCTATACTTGCGATTGCGCAGGCCCACGTGGACGTGCGCATTTATTATTATATTTCGATTTTAAAAATTTCGTATTAATTTTCACTCTTAACTCTTATATGGATTATACTACTGTAAATTAGTTTGATAATTGATGAATTTTTTATTTTGTCGGTTTAGTAAGTCGGAGCGTAGCGGTAGATTTCTCCATCCTATACACGATCACGTATTCTATATATCTTATGTGAAGAATAGAATATTGTAAGACTAGATTTTCTCTGCCTATCTAACTTTACACATAAAACAAAAAAAAACGATAGCATAATTTAAAAAATATATTTATTAAGAAATATTAAATATTTTTGTAATATTCATTCCTTGAATAGATAAAGCAATCTCTTAAGATTTATTTTCTTAAGGCACTGCTACATTACTTTCTTGAAACACGTTATATAATCTCAGTGCAAAGTGCAAGCTAAAAATAATATACGCTGAATTCTGGCTTTATGTAACACTAACAGATCTTTCCTTTCTTCGAGGCGTATTTAAGTTGAAACAAATATAAAAGTGAATTTTATAAATTGTTACTAAACAATGGATTTCTGAGTAAAATTTAATTTTAAAAGAAACATTTCTTAGACATTTATTTTTAGCTACATAAAAGCCGCAGAAGGCTCTTTTATAAATAAGTGATGTTGAAATTGTTGGAATGTTGAAATATAATTAGGTATTATAGTACGTGCGTATATATTTTGATAACTTTTTAACCAATAAAGCGAATATAACCATGTTTTTCGTTTCACCTATGTACCTAAAAGATTTATTTTATTATATTATACTAGCCAGTACAGTGCATTTGGCAAATTATTTTTGATCCAGACTTTCTCCAGTTCATCCACTTTTGCTCATTTCATGCTATTGTGCACCAGTTCGTTTTTGTCTGTCTATTCATCTTTTTTGGACTCCAAACGGTAGAGATTTTGGCGCAAGACTCCTCAAGCGGAGACTGTTTACAATATTAAATTTGGGTCAGTTTCACCGGTAACGAATAAAGTTTCAGTGGATGAATATACAAATTAGTTGTTTCTTTTATTTTCAAGAATAATTTACTCATTAATAAACGATGAAATAGTAGGTACCAACTCATACGATTTGTTACATTTTTAAATTACAAATAAGTATGTAAAAAAAAAGAAATGCATGTGTCAAATGCAAAAAATAGATATTGCTATTCGAGAACTGTGAAACCTAAACTTATAGCTTGTCCGACAGATAAGTCTGTCTGGAACTTTATCAGGCAGTAGTATGACTGGCCCTGAGTCTTATTTATCCAAAGTTCAAAGTTATCAGTATTATACCTTAATCAATTTGACAAATCATGGTAATGTTAAGCGCAGTGTTGAGTTCCGCCACTCAACACGCAATGCCTCCAGAACTCGACGGAAAGTGGGGAAAGGTTTGTTTTAACACTAGGTTCCCTCTGCCTATCCTGCTTGTGCGGGATACAGCGTGTAGCATGTATAGTGTTTAAGCAAAAATAAAACATTATAATATTATTGCATAACAAAAAACCTGATTGCATAAAACTAAATAGAAAAAAAACAAGCACAATACTTCATTAGGTTCAACAGTCGGAACCTTTTCTTCAAACAATCAATTACCTATTCTAATATTACAAGTCTTTCTTATGAAGATTTAATTGGTTATAGAACAGGTTCCGAATGTTAAAAAAATTGTCCACGCGAACGGAATTGGTGGCAGCCACTAGCATTATTATAAACCTCTGTATTTATACATGTGTAATTAATTCCATTAGATACTTACTACTTTTATAAATTCCAAACTACATTTTATTTCAATATTTTTCGTCGTATTACTTTTGATATATCGTGCATTGTGTTGTGTAGGTGTAATTTTACATTACTTTACTAATGAAATGATATTTATGAGGCCAATCGTGGCACAAGTGTGTGGTTGTTTATGCATGCGATAGGTTGTGGATTCGATTCCCACTCGGGAAAATATATAATTTTATATCATCATTTCTCCGCTTTCAGTCTAAGAGTGTATCACAAAAAAAAATATCGTGACATGTTTAGTTCTAGGTTAATGTTTGAATCATTCTTATTTATCCATATACATTTCTTTATTCTTTCTATGACAAAGACAAAGACGGAACCCTTAACGAATACTCGTGTACGTGTATAATAAGTATCTTTTAGTAATAAGTAACTCGTATATATTTAAAAGCAATAATGCATTTCCCTAATTAAGCTGTGCACACGACTGACTAATTTTATTACACATTAATACCGGTATTTATCAAAATGAGGTTTTCATGTTGGTAATATTCGTCTAATTTACCTTTGTATTTCAATTAGTAAATCAATATTGACTACTCACTACAGTCTATTAAAATGACGCGTTACGGACTGCAGATTAATAAGAGTTTGTCTGTAGCTTACATTTATTTATGTTATTTTTCAGTTTCACTTTCTATTCCACATATAAAATGGTAGACAGATAGAGCTTAGTGTCAAAGTTCTCCACATTCCGCCCGAAATCATGACATTTTCTGTTTAGAGGAGTTGAAAGTAGCGCTTTGCATCGGCAGAAGTTAATGAAAATTATTTACTGTCCTGAGTAAGAGATTGAACCTGTAACCATCGCGCTTATAGTCAGACGCTGTCCCCCTGCACCACAATGGCCTAAATATTTTTTGACGCGTTTCTTTTCTACAAATAGTATATATAAAACTGAGTGTCAAAAATGTATTTAATAAGTAAACATCTTCTACTTTTGGCCGAATAAATAAAAAATCATTACAATGCTAATAACCACAGAAACTATTTTTTCACAGTTTCACTAGTATGATTGCCTTGATTGACACTTCGTTCTCCACTTTCCGCCCAAAATCGAGATAATGTATGTGGATGGTGAAACTTATCGATGTCCATATCAAGGCAATCATACCAATTAATCATTCCTCAAGTGGGGATAGAATCCACAATCATAGCGTATACGGCCTGATGCTACCTCAATGCGCTTCTATGGCTTAAACTTTTAATATTTTCGAAATACAATATTCTTTTTAATATCAGCAACACCTGATAGTTTTTAAGAATCCTTTCCTTTTAATGATAACAAAAGTTTCTCTAAGAAGTCCTACAATTATAATACTCGGTTCATATCGTTTGATTTGGTTGTGTACGATAAGACTGCGTCTCACTTTCTTGTACAAGAAACATTTGCTGAATTTGTTAGTACAGCAAGTTCCAGATTGAATTGACCTGGAAACCTCGCTAGTCAATTTAGTTTTCCATCGAGGTTTAAGTAAAATAATAATAGGGCTATATACGAATGTTAACTGAATATCTTGTTTTCAACGCTCTAGGAAACTTGAGATTATATTCTTTTTGTGTTTAACTTAGTATTTTAGTTGCAGTATATTCTGTATGGCACCTTATATTGCATATAAAAAAAATGATCTAGTGAGTTGGATTTGCTCACTGTTCCTTATGAATTTCTGGAGTGTAAGAAGGAAGTACACCTTATAACAGTTGACAAACTTAAGTTTACACTCGTTTTGTATGAAATGATCTGCACGTATAAGTTTATAATTGTTTTTATCTGTAATATGAATATAAACTTCTTTTTTTAAGATTTTGCCTTTATTTTTATTTTTCCTGTGTACGCGATTTATTTTTTTTAATTTCAGTATAAACTTAAGTTCAAGTTTGTGAGATACTCCCTTGTGCCCCGGCGCCATCTTGTATTGTTGGTTATATCTCGTAAACTAGCAACTCTACAAAAAGGTGTAGCAATGTTTCACAAAAACTCTTACCAGTCGTTACCAGTGCGAGGAAATGAAAATAATAAATATCTCCTTCCTCCGAGTATGAATCGAACCTATAACCGACGCGTTTATAGTCACGCTTGTGCCCCACGTCATAACGGCCTCCTTTTTTATCTTATATCATTCAAATATTTATTTGTACTTGAGGACATCGTGGCGCGGCGACAAAACGTATGTTAGCACCTAAATGCAACGGCTTTCGTTCGATTATCACTCTATTTCTTTGGTACAAAATAAAGCGCGGCGTGAAGGTCCCACATTCAATATAAAATGTCTTAATTATTGGGCAGTGCGTGGGGACTGGTATATCTTAACGCTAGGTTCCCTCTGCCTACCCTGCTATGTGCGGGATACAGTAAAGTACTAAATTACTTTTGTACATACCTTAAGAAGTTTTTCTACTATTACTTTTTTCATCAATATAATTTTATATACATTTTATTACTAATAATAGACAGTAGACAGACAGTAATTATAAATAATATTTTATTATTCAGAAATGTACTCTGTACAATATTGCAGTTAAACAGACTGCCAGAGCTCGCAGAGGGGCTTCAACTTGTTTATTCAATCCGGATATCCGGATTTAGAATCACATCCATCGAACGGAATGTTCGCCTACTAATATTGGTTGGATTTGGTTCAGTGTTCAAATTATTCAGTATATTTTTTTTATTTAGATATCAGAATACTACTGCGCGTTTGCCTGTGAATATCAAAAATTTAAAAAAAAATCAAATCAGCTTCACGCTGTATCCCGCGTACTGCAGAGTAGTCATAGGAAACCTAGTATTAAGAAACTCTGTTCCTCACTTTCCGCCCAATTTTTCGAGGCATTGCGTCTTGAGAGGTGGAACACAAAGCCAGGCCTTAAAAAATTATTGCAAAAATAAAGTTTTCTTATCATGAAGATAAACATATATTTTTTAATTTTACGTTGATAATAAAAAAAAATGTTTTCTTTTTTTCTGATATAAAGCTTTATATTGCCCTAATAAATAATAATAATTTCTTCAATAAAGTCAAAGTCAAATAATTTTGTTCAAAATAGGAAGTTACATGCTTAATTTTTTGAACGTTAAATAGTTTACCACCAGTTCACTAAAGTTAATGCCGGCGCAAGAAAGTCAGCGGGATTTATTTTTATTAATCAATTTTATACACACCTGATATCTTTGGAAAAGGTGTGTTATCTTTTATAAATCATTTATTTGGTAGTAACTATTAACATACAAATTTACGTTTATGATACGTTTACGATTACGTTTCGTTACATTATCTTTTCACAACTTTTTTAAAATTGTGATACAGAGAATCGTTTCATTCACGTTCTAATTTGAAATCGTGTCGTGTTTCAATAGACTATTGCTATCAAAATAGTAAATGTCGTAGTTCACAAATACAAAGCAAACTGTTCCAGCTATAGATCGTTTCTGACCGGGATTACTGATAACATGGAAACGTCACGTCCACGTGCTTACTTAAGTTACTCGTCTTAATCTATTCAAATCTTTATGCAAATATCTAGTGCATAAATACAGTATACTATTATAATTCCTACGATTGAGTATACAAAGCCTTACCTTTTGTAATATTTACTTTTATAATATATATAATGAAATATTATTTATAATAATATAATTTTAATATATCGGAACGAACCTTCTGCCTACCCTGCTACAGCGTGTCGCAACACGCAAAGTGGGAAACGGTTCCCTCTTCTCACTCTATGCAGGATACAGAGTGAAGCTAAAAAATAATATATAAAACCGTTCATTTAGTCGTTGCATGAATATTATCTGAAGAATATTCAAAGCAATTTGTACCATTCGAATGCAGTAGGAGTGTTCATTTCCGGTTTCTTAATTTTTTCACGGTCATGAACATTTTAATATTCTCTGTGTTTATTTTAATTATACCATACATCATATTAAACTACCTAATATTTATTTATACTAATTTATTTATTTTTTTGGTTTCACACTGTATCCCGCACTAGCAGAGTAGGCAGAGGTCACCTGAGAACCTAGTACTAAGAAAATCAACATTGAGAAACGCGCGTTACTTGGCGGAACTCAACGTCGCGCTCTGCCTTATTGCCAAAGCGAAGAAATGAAAATATTAAATATTTAATTCTCCCGAGTGGCAACCGAACCCATAACCGTCGCGATAACAATTGCACGCCTGACCCTACGTCACGACAAGAAATTTATGTACGTTTTATAATATTAGACTATCCAAACATCTGCTCTATTTTTTTTACTTAAGTTTTTGTGTTTATTTAGGATATGTATTATTATACTATTAAGGCTAAATGGTACCTAAGCAAGTTATTCATATTATTATAATTATATTTATTATGAATAAACTGTTAAATTATTGTTTATTATAATAACCCATATGGTGGAATTTATTTGTTGAATTCTCTTTACCTACCCTAATAACTGAAAAATATGTATTATTATACTATTAAGGCTAAATGGTACCTAAGCAAGTTATTCATATTATTATAATTATATTTATTATGAGTAAACTGTTAAATTATTATTTATTATAATAACCCATATGGTGGAATTTATTTGCTGGATTCTCTTTACCTACCCTAATAACTGAAAAATATGATCAAAGAAAAAAATTTTGAAGAAGTATATATGTATACTTCTCAATCGTATACGATACAACTATCACTTCTCGAAAATGAAGAAGTGATACCAATACCAATACAAGTATTGTATTGGTATTGGTATCACTTCTTCATTTTCGAGAAAAAATTATTATTTTTTTAATTGTATTAGTCTTTTATGGAGTAGTTAAAACTATGGTTTTATTTAAAGTGGCGCTGATACTTCCACCTGTATATTGTATATACGTGGGCAACGACGTTATATAAATAAAATAATAAAAAATGAAAATTAAATTATTTATACAATAATAATTGACAAACAATAAAAAATAGTAACAAAAAACGTAAAGGCCTAAAATTTTTCTTTAAGGAACGCGTTGATATCTTTTAAACCCTGGCTTTGTTACATGTAAGAAATGTCGTGAAAATGGTTTATAATTTTTTTTTAAACGTTAATTCTTATTTTTACTACCACATATGTTATGTAGTAAAAATAATAATGAATGATGCCTTTCTGGCGTGGACACAGGCGTGCGACTGAAAATACGACGGTTGTGGGTTCGATCTCCACTCTATAATATTCACAATAAAATATTTAATATAATCATTTCCCCGCCCCGGTAACGAGCCAAAAACCCCTGTTTCGAATACCATATTGAGTGCTCTCTCCGCACTCAATATGGTGTTAATACTAGATCTTTCCATTATGCTAATATAGATAATTTATGATCTATATAATTAAGTTTTCAGTTCCCAGATAAACTAACTATTGCCACAGATTTATACTCATATGTAGTAGCAGCCGATGTTTCCAATATCCTTCAAAACGTATCACATCCATGGCTGTCAATTGAAAATATAAATATTAATAAATATTTCATTTGAGTTAAAATCGAACCCACAACCTGTCGCGTCACAATCACACTCGCCTCGACCTCGACCTGTGTTAATCACATATCTAATACGTTAACGGAACAGTCTATCGATGAAAAACGTAAGCGCAGACCGTTCCTTATCAGATGTGCAATATTGCATATAATCGACTTTGACTTTCACATCGGTTTTACAAAAGCTTTTAAGGTTAAAAACCGTTTTAAATATTCATTTTAACTAGTACTTTATTTTGTACTACCTCATAATTTAATTAAAACTAATAGTATATTAATTGTCTGAGTTAGTTGGAATGGGTTTTTATGGTTATATATATTTTTATGTTTAGATAGACAATAATAATTTATATTTTCCTCTACCGTGCGAGAAATACTTGTGAGTTTTTTTTTATATTTACCGATAATAATAAGTAACTCTTTTAAATTGCTATGTTAACGCTGTAATTTGATTTGACTAACAGCAGCGCAGTTTGTACCTAAATATATTCTTTATTTATATTGTTTGATAAGCCTGCAATGGTGTCGCTTACTTACCAGTCTAAGGCTCTGCTACGAACTAAATAATATAGGTATTTGTCTGTTGATTGATAAGTTGATATTAATAAAGCCTTAGACCAATAAAAGTTTACATTATTTAAATACAGTGCCATATTCAACAATTAAAAAAAAACTAAATTATTTTATATGCTTTTTTTGACTTGTTAGGCGCCACAGACTTTTGTTGTTCGTGCCTTTTTTATTCTTATAATGATGATACCTAAATTTTCATATGTAGTATGTAATAAATGACTTATTAAAGTTTTATTTAAAGAATCGTATTTTTATAAACACATATATGACTCCCGGTTTTATTTACGAAGTAACTAATTACTTAGTTAGAAAATAATTTTAATACAAAATAATCTAGAAGTTCCTATGAGTTTACTCTAACACGATGCTACAGGAAACATCCAATATTTACCGTAGCATATAATAAAACGGAAATGTCACCGCGTCTCTTTAGAGCTTTACGGCACAGCTATAAAACTACAGGACACATTTTAATGACATTTGCAGTTTTATGCCTTAGAGGCTTGAACTGGATGCCAAACAAACAAATCTTTGCTTCTTTTTTTCGACTGAGAATAAAAGAGGTATAAGTATATACTTATAAGTTTTATTAAAATGAAGAGAGCATTCTGAGATTGTATTTGATAATAATAATAAACTTTATGGTCATACATTTTTGAATAAACGCAGCGTAACGCTAACTTCTGCTGTTCAAAGTGTATTTTAATTCATAATAACATTGATAAATTGTCATATAAACGATAATTATTAAAGGCTGGCTTAAATTGGGGTAAAATATTACTTGAATAATTATAAAATTGAAAGTGTCAGCTGGCATAAAAAAATATTTTGTGTATGCAGTGCGTCAGGGTGGCGCCGATGTTTTTAAATTTTTTTATATA
>DWAO01001188.1:0-20129 GCA_018230605.1 Heliconius congener
GCTACGTTCAAATTTTTATACGTTTTCTAAATAAGTATTCATCTTTCCTAAGTGTAGATTAACACTTTAAAAATGTTTAAAAAAAAAAAGAAAGAATGTTCACTATAAGCAATAATCTCAATATTTTCTTCGGTTGGATTTAAATCTCTAATCATTATCATACATATCACCATCATAGCAAATGCTGGTTATTGTACAAATGTAAGTGTTGACAAATGTAAACTGTAGATAGCTGCGGAGATTTGATATTAGGTTTTTTCATACTTTGATTATTTTCTTCTCGACTGACCAATGCGCGCACAGATTGTGATAATCTAACATCAGAGGACCAACGACTCGTCGATCTTTCTGTACTTATAAACTAATAAATAAAATTGTTTAAAAAATATTTCGAATAAGTTTAATAAGACCATATAAATTCATCTGTTAGAGTACTTGAAATGTCTCCATAAGAGGCGGATTCCAGTCAGTTCTGTTTCTAAATATTTATGAATTATTTATTATTTATTAGCGTTGTCAAATGTCCCGATTGTGGCGGGACGACTCGATTTATTAAATGTCCAATCGGAACAAGCATAGTCCCGCTTTTCACGGTTCATTACACATACTGTGAGAAATCTTTTTTTTTTACTTTAAGATTTTAATTTAATAACAATAATTTCACAGAAATACAAGTATGTAAGTATATTCTTAAGTTACGTATAATTATTTTGAAATAATATAGTTTAAGTATAGTGAAGTTTTTCCATTAAAAAACATTGTATATGGATATCTATCACTATCGAAAGCTTTATTTTAAACTGAAATAAGCGGATAAGGAATAAATTACATCTTCATGATTTTTTCTTGTTCCACTTTTGGCGAAAGAATACCGCTTTTTTTGATAAAATGTTCAAAAATCCCGGTTTCATAATTTAGTGTTTTACGTCATCAATACCTGCTTTATAAAAATGTTCCACAATTGTGTCCACTAATTTTTGAAGCAAACCAGGCGGGGCATTCACCTCTTGTACGCGGCCATACAATACATCTATCTCTTTGGGATCATCGTTCATATACGATATACCTCTTATTTTTATTTTTAAAGGTAAATAATCGTTGAGAATAGGTCTGTAATTGAAAAAAAATCAAGTAGTACTGATTACTATAATAACTGCATGTCTATGATTTGTATTTACATATACATATGACAACTTTTTTTAGTTTCATGGTAGGCAAAAGGAACCTAGAGTTAAGACGCTTCGTTCCTCAAGCACCGGCCAATCTTCGAAACATCACGTGTTGAGCAATCGAATTCTGTGCCACGTTTTGTATTCTTACAGGGTGGAAAGAAGGGGAAATGAAAACAATTCATTTTCTTCAAGTGGAGATTGAAACGGCAACCATCGCGTTTACAGTCAGTTTACCTACGACATGTCTACATAAATAAATAAAAAGAAAAAGGAGAAAATTGTGATATTATATTTTGTGCTCACAAAGGTCACTCGCGAGAAAAAAATATTATTTATTACTTTAATTTATTGGCTCTGTTTTAATTTATTTATTTTAATTTATTGGCTCTGGCACCAACGCAAAAGCGCGGCGTTGAGTTCCGACACTCAACACGCAATCCTAATATATGTATATGGGATACAGTGTGAAGTATCTCAATGAATAGCGGAGTGTAAGAAATTAGGTTCCCAGGTTCCTATTGCCTACCAGCTATGAGCAGGGTACAGCATGAAGCAAAACTTACTTAATAAATTTTTCATTTGCTTCCATAAGTAACTTTGAAGCAAGCATTCTCTCGTCATTATCCATTAAGCACATCACACCTACTGTCATATGTAACTTATGACTTCTAATAAATAAAGATTCCTCTATGGATGCATTGGAACATTCTTGAAGTACTGTTTCCTGTAACAAGGATAGTTTTTAAATTCACACTTTTCCGCACATATTGCAAAGAAGGCAGAGTGAATTTAGTGTCAAAATATTCTGATCTCTTCTGCCAATATTATTGTATAATAGAACTTTTGGAAATAATATATTTTTATTTGATCTGAACCTAAAAATGAATATGAATATAATTGATATTACATTTCTAAATGACTATAATGTTTATTTTTCCAACCTTAAAATTTTCAAAATTGTTTATTATATTGACATCGTTGAAAGGGACAGATATAAAATGTGTACTAGTCTGCTTCATACGAGATGCCGTCACAATCATATTAATTCTTCTTCTGGCTGCCTTCACATTCTGTAAAATGATCATAAAAAAAAACTATAAAATTCCCTCTTCAGGTACTTATTCAACAACAAACAACAACAACAACAGCTTACAGATTTGGATAGATTATTTTACTAACCAAATGTGATTTAAAACCTCCTGTCCTGTTTTGGATAGTTCCAGATATGCCTGAATGGGATGGACAGGTTTTACAACACCACAACAAATATCACAAATTGTCAATAAAAGATTATTTAAAAAACTAATTTTTCAAAAATTTTATATATACAAGAAACATTAAATGGATTCACTGTATGGGTGTGTAGTACTCTGAATACTGCCACGGTCTTTGACCCAAGAGTAGGTTTAAGGGGCTTTTAGTAAAGCACATTAATGCTAACCATTATTGTTTGTGCGCTGCTATCTACTGGATTCATATTCAAAATGGTTCTACTAGTACTCCCTTTGTTAATACAAAGTTCTAGAAAGGAATTGATGGTGAAGTTCTAGACAAGCCAAAATCTTTGAGCATACTATAGAGCACGGGCTCCCAACCTTTTCTTGAAGGACCACTTTTATATGATTGGTTGGTAGCAGGGACCACTATGCATATAGGTATAATAAAAATTTACTGTGATAATCAAACTAATTTGTCTCACCA
The DNA here is from genome assembly GCA_018230605.1 of Heliconius congener. NCBI lineage: Eukaryota > Metazoa > Arthropoda > Insecta > Lepidoptera > Nymphalidae > Heliconius > Heliconius congener. Next base: position 2,874 of record DWAO01001188.1, read on the forward strand.
TCCCCAGTCATAGAATTAAAATAGTTCACAAACCATATTTAGGCTAGACCACTGGTTGGGAACCAGTGCTATAGAGGGATGTTACAGTTATATCTCCCGGTCATACTTCAAACGTGTACAAAGTAACTCTTAACATATTTTTGGTCGGTTTTTTGATAATTTCAAAGAAGGTACTTTGTTGTAGGTGCTTACTTAAAAATTATGATTTTTAGAAATATTATCCATGCATCCATGCCGTCAAACTGTAAGTACTAAAACATCACTGAAGTCAAAGACCAACTGTTTTACATGTCCGGTTCAGATAGAAAGCCACATACATATATTATTACCAATTTTTATTATTCATGTTGAAAATCATACTTTGAATCTTGTTTTTTTTTTATTAAGGTCATAAGTAAATTAATATATGTTTAAGGAATCACTTATTAATTTTATTTTTACCATTATGTTAGACCCATAAATAGTAATATCCTTATTTTCTCCATGCTTAGGTGTCTTAATATCTGTCTTGGTGTCCCTGCCAATTCGTCCAATAGTGGCACCTTTTTTCCCTATCACAAATCCCATATAGTGTCTGTAAAAATTAAAAATGTCTATTTTTAGGCTTACATTGAACTGCACATAGAAGGGTAAGTAGGGAGATCTTGAGAGCCTAGTGTTCAGACGCTCCCTTTCTTTCCCATTAAGACACTTAAATATGTTTTCCACTATTATTACTCACTATCAGCCAAATTACTGATATATTGGGTTGAGTGGTGGAATTTAACAACTAACTTTGCCAGTTACCAGAATAAAAAGTTACCAGAATGAGTAATGAAAATGTTAAATATTTCAGTTTCTCAAGGTCAAAAAACTATAAAGTATAAACAACAATTATAATATTTATAAAAATGTTCTTTCTAGGAATACTTAGAAACATGGAGGCTTGTAAAATATCTGTTATTATCAACTTGAGTAATTTCACATTTATCAACATCATCTTCATCTTCTTCATCTATTTCATTATAAGGCATATCTGAAACGTATACACAATTATCACTGGACCATTAAAACACAATAAAAAAGTCAGCTTTTTTAGTGTGAATATATAGAAAAACAAATTGATGTAAATTGAATTTTTAAGTTTCCAATATACGTAGCAATATTGTAGTAAGTCAATATTTTGAATATAGTCACCATTTTCATACAAATCCTGTTCCTGTAAAGTTGATACTTGTGCAGTTGGATCGTTTACTCTGTAACATCTTCCCTCAATCCAAATCACATCTGGCCTTAAAATGTCATTCATTTTATTTACACTTAATATAAATCATCAAAGAAAGTGACTATCAAAATTTTGTTTTAAAAAACAGCCCCTTTTTCCCGAAACCCGTCAAAAATACGAATTACGAATAAAATACAAAACAAAAATAAACAGCTGTCAAAAACAAAATGACGTTACATTAAATACTAACAATTGCCATAAGAATATTGACACAACCAAACCAAAGGTTTTACAAAATTTACCTAGCATCGACAGCCTATGTTCCACATAGATGGTTGGTAATCATGAAGTTAAATTAAAATTTATAAAGTAATAAAAATAAATAATTAAAAAAAAACAATAAGTATTGTAGATTTATACAATATTTGAAAAAACAAAAAAATATATTCACACTTTTATAATGGTGTAACAGTGTTGGGATATCACATAATTACCTTATATAATTCTTAATAATCACTTAAATAATTAAATATTGCTTTACACACATTTATTATATAACAATTTTAAACTGTTGTTATATATTAAACTCAATTACTTATTATATTACACATTCGTGAAATAATGTTATATGCTTATCTTTACATTATACATTTTCTTTTGTGTACCTACTTTAATGTATAACAAACATCTATCAAAGCACTTCTAGATATGTATGAATTCTGATAAGCTTATCAAACATTGTTATTAACGTCGTGGACAGTACGTAATGTGTGTTTAATATAACAGAGATGAATATCATCGATGTTTAACAACAGTGCACTCTAGTTTTGTGCTTTCAGAATAAAAACAAAATGACCCAAAAATCTTGTAATGCCTATTACAATGTCGATTATCAGTACACGTCTATTCAAAACAAAGATAATGGTAAGTTGCGAATTTCTAATATTTAGGCCTACTTTGAAAATGTTAATCCACAATCACAATAATTTATTTTTATAAGGGATACATTTAACATAATTAATATATAGGTATAACTTTCTAAAACTTCACCAAGTAAATTAATATAATTAATATATTTTAATTTAGACTTCTGTGATATAGCTATGATGTATACGTACAGTTAGGTTAGTTTAAACTGATAAAGAGTCCCATTTCTTAATCTTTGCATGCAATTAATTATAAGTTAAAAATATTTTATAAGCCTTGGCAATTTTAAAATGTAATCAATAAACAATAAAAATTACGACTTGATTGTTATTTTCTATGAAGAAGTTAAGTATCCAATTTGATCAAATTTTGTTACAATCGGATTCACGGACTTCATTCTTTCGGACAATAATTAATAATAGACCTAAAGATTTTTTTTGTTATGAAGCTCCTTAATCGTAACCGAAACTATTAGGTATCTGCGATAAAAACAGAAAATCATCATTCCTCGATCATCATTATCTATCATTTTCATCGATGGTACGGGAGCCAACGATGCTATATCGGGATTTACTCGAGCGTCATAGAGACCTATTGGGTTTCGAAACTTAGAAAATACCAAGAAAATAAAATCATATTATACATATCTTTTGATCAGTAGGGTAGGCTATAAGTTTTCAAAAATATAAAAAAAACTGTTGCATGGGCATGCTCGAGCGCGTCAGTTATTGATATCATTCATTTCCTACGTATTATTAAAAATGTAAATATGTTCTGCATGAAGAATCTGATTGTTTCCATGATGTAGGTGGTAGTACGTAAGAGTTAAAATTTAAAAAAAACTAATCGAGCGTGTCAGATTTCTAAGGGAATGTTAAGTGAATCTGAGAAAAAGCTCTGACGATCTGACGATTTGGTTTAGACCCAAACTCGGAGCCATTGTTAGAATCTACAACAACAATTTCATCACTAAAATACTATCTCTTTAACAGGCGATTATCTGAAGGAACTTGCGATGTGAATTTTTTTTTTTTTTTAAATCATTTATCGTATACAATTAAAAAGCTCGAAAAATAGCATGTAATAAAAGCGTGTATCAATGAAGTAGAATACTTGTATTTATAAGAAAAATAATATATATTTATTTTATTATCATCTTCATCGATGAGTGAGAGAGTAATAGATAGAGAAATTTCAGTACGTCACTCTGAAATTGTCAGATTAATGGTATATAATGACTTAGCATGTAACTAACCTCGAGAATTTCAGATGATCATTTTTTTTATTAATCTAATCCTTTATCTTAGATAAGCGGTCATATATAAGGGGCTCACATTTGGAGGAAGTACTTAACCGAGTACAAGGAATCCCAAAGTCCCCGCTTCGGCTCCCGTCCGATTAAGAAGTCAGTAGTAGTAGAGTGTGATTGAGAGCATGGATGGACGTCCACTTTCACGCAAATATTATTAGACGGATTTAGATGAAACTTTACAATAATATAGATCCTACATCAGAATAACACACAGGCTAAAATTTATATAAGCATTTGGTTTCAGTTTGATAAATAAAAACGGGCAAAACCGCATATGGGGTGCTAGTATTTTATAAAATAATCCAACATCTGTAACCGAAATTATCCAAAAGTAATGGGTATTCTTAAATAATTTTATTTTCGTAGCCGAAGCCGAAACCGCTATAGTATTAACCCTGTATCTATATTCATATATTCATATATATATATATATATATATATATATATTTATATATTTATTTTAACAGTTCTATACGTAAATGAAGATTTCAGATTTATAAAAATATTGCAAACCATTTTTTAAATATTGTATTAAGATTTTTTTCTTATAAAACAAGAAGATTTTCATTATATATGTTAATTTTATTGTCAATGAAGAAAAAGAGAGTGCCCGAGAAAGTTACTCACAAAATTTCATATTTTTACACCCATTAACTTCAACTGCGTTATCTGTTATTGATAACGCAGTAACGGAATTTCGGAAGAGATTTACATTTATAGATATAACTTAACTAATAATTCATTTAGTAATCGCAAAATTTTATATATATCTATAAGTAGGTAAAGCATGTACATATACATGTGTATGTATATGTAGATATATGCATATTTTTCTGTACTATTTAAAATAAGAAAGGCTTATTAAAACCTTTGAATGATTAAATTAGTTTAAGTATTTATTATAAGGATAATTCATTGAAACAACTTATCAAATATTTATTTATGTTCTGCAGATATAAACACTCAGTTACAATTTATATAATTTATATCATATAAAAAGCGAAAGTTAAAAGAAATAATAATAGTGGATTAAATACAATATAATTAAACTAAATTAAGCAATAAATAGTACTAAGCAAAATGAAGTTCAAAATTAGTTTCTGCATTATCCAATTGAGCCTATAATATTAATACAGCTTTATTCGAATATATTTTCATTCCATTTAAAAAACTTAGAAAGGAAATAAAATAGTACATTTCCCCCGGTGCATACTAAAATACTCATAAAAAAAGATTGTATTTACTGTGTAAAGACGTACTTGTGATTCTATGACGCCTACTTATATTTGTTTTAAACAGTGGTGTTCAAAGTTCAACATTGTCAAGACTTATAAAACACTGTATAAGCATATTCGGTTTTTTATGTAAAAAAATATCGGTTCAGTGTCAATTCATAATGTACATAAAACACAATATTTTTGAAGAATGTAGGATATTCGTGTTATGTATCTATTAATAAAGACTTACATCATCTCTATTCTCCTAATTAATTTCAACATCTTAAGTTTAAATCAGCCATGAAATATATTACGTACATATCCAAAATTATATTTTAATTATCCAATTGCAATATAAGAGCGACACTTCGTTTTATCCAATGCGCTGAAGGCTTATCAGAAGGCAAATAAAATGCTAATACAAAATTAGAAGAATGGCCTGTGGTGGCCAGAACACCTTTTCTTTCTAAGGTCTTATATAGTGGACATTTATACCTAGTACCTTCATCAAATTCTTTTTTTAACTTAGGATACAACCATATTGCAGGCATGCTGTCATTTAAGATTTTAGGCTGTTGCTCATCGATAGAATATTTTTGTCGATTCCACCGTGCGCCATCCGTAAATAAGCCATGAACATAAACTCCACTTTCTGGTGGATTTTTGGCATAATCGACATGAAGAATTTCAAAATCAAAGACCAATAAATCTATCGGAATTTTTTTTGTTCGAGCATAATTTTGAATAGAACCTGTAAGAAAAGCTTGTGTGAAAAAGAAACCAGACAGCCAAAATGTTGACGGCTTACCGTTTTGATACCAATTTTCCAACATAGTTAATCTTTCTATAAAATCTGTAACATAACTCGGTAATGGTTTTAAGCTTGGATAAGAAACTTTTGACCAATTATCGGGTATTTTACCTAATATCATAGCATTTGATTGTAAATCTAAAGCTGGAGACATAACAATAACACCTTTCACTGCTTTTTGAAGGTCCATTAAAGAAGTCCTTATTTCGTGTAGTAATTTATTGAATCGTTGCATTTCTTGGATTAAAACAGTGTTCATAGATTCATTATAATCAACAGGAAACTTTTGTTCTGATATTTCTATGTCAAACGGAGGAGGCAACTTGGATAAAATTTCAAATGCCATTTGCGTAAGGATATACTCAGTATTTCCACCTTCACCCCCTGTACTGGTTCCTTCTACTAATACTAATGCGCCTGTTAACGCCATTGATATGGAATAATCACGAGTGATGCCTGCATTCATATGTAAGCCAAAAACTTCAGGTGGAGGATTTACTGGAACTGATTCAATATGCTTTAAATAATCTTGATACTCACATCTTCTTGGGAGTCCATATTGTGTTCCGATATCACAAAATAAGTAGTTAGCATCGTTTACAACACCGTCATTTACATAATTGTCAAGAATGGTTACAATTAAACGTCTATCCCAATCATCTGTTACTCGACCGCCATAATTGCATTCTCCAGTTAAATATTTTATAGCTACATATTGTATGTCCTCATATTGGTTCAAAAACATTTGTAATTGCATAACAGATATGTGAAAATCAGAATCATTGAAACCATACTGAATATTCCATCCTAAGGGACCAAACTTTTTTCTTTCTTGTATAACTGCATGAAAAAAACTTATACCATATAACAGCTTACTAAAAGCTTTGTCTTTACCTGGACACCCTTCATAGAATTCTGACTCCTTTAGAGGCTCTGATAGATATGACCTACTTAAATTGTGTTGTAAGCCTGTAGGTGGTTCATTTGTCATCTTTACTCCAACTTGTAAGACAGATTGTGGAAATTTATCAGAAGGATAGCTGGTGAGCCATAATCTGAAACTTAAATCAGTGTTAGTTAAATCAAAACCTTCAACAATTTGCTCAAGTGTTGGTAGCCAAGACACTGCTAAATGACAGTTTTGTAGACACACCCAACCACCTTCTAACTGTGCACGTTCTATCATTGCTTTTGCAATAGGACCTTGTCCTTGTCCCAAGGATATTGAGTTAAATCTATGGCTATAACCCATTTTTTCACAATATTTTATAAGAGCTCCCATAGGATCCGAACCAGGTGACAAAATAAAAATTAATGGAGCCAAGCAATTAGAATCTCCAAATGACCGACCTATGTCAAATGGTGGTGGTGTTATATATTTTTGACCCATTTGTCTTTCTACAAAATCTGAAATAGCAAATGTTAATTTATCAGGACGAAGCACTCTTACGAGTAATAATCTCTGAAATGGAGTTAATTTTTCATCCCAAATCCCAGGCAAACTTCTACGATGAGGTTCCAAATCATCATAAACTTCTTTCCATTTGCTTATAGCATTTCTGAAGCTATCTTTAAAACCTTTAAATGCAGATAAATCATTCAATCTACACATTTCATCCCAATTTTTATCTGGTAACCACTCTATAGGTTTTTTAAAAATATTCTCTACCGCTATCCCACCAGTAATAAGAAATGTATATTCATCATGATCCATTTCATCAGTAGATAACATCATTTTAGAACACATAATAAAAGAAAACATTAATTTATCTTTATCAAATAATGATCTACAAACATTACTGTATAAGTTGTATGTAAATGTGTCTCTTAAAAATCTTAACCGCTTTTCTAAATCTTTAGACTTATTTGCATTTTCAATGGAAATTATGTAGAGATTTATAAACCAAGTTAAAGAGTACTGATACATTGGATCAACATTAGGCAACTCTGTAACACAATAATATAAAACAGCTGAATGTGAAGCTATAGGTCTGTATCCAAGTCTAAACTTTTCAATTATTATTTCAGTTTCAACAGAAGCTTCTTGTTTTTTCATTATGTCGATAGCTAACAATTTCGACGAATCTAAAACTTCTATTGCGGTTTCATCTTCTAATATATCTCCTTTCGACTCTTGTAAGGTACGTAAAATATCATCTTCAACTTGTTTAAGTGCTGCACGATTGGCAGCTCCCTGTACAATTAATTTCTCTCGCTTTTCTTGTAAGTCTGGCCTCTCTTTTGCAACCACTATACCAAGCAGCTGATCCTCTAGGCCATCTTTTGTGAGTGCGAAATTAATTAAAGTCACTTTATTAAACACTTCAGGTAAATAATGTGGATTTCTTAACTTTGTTGTCATATACAATCGAAAATTTGGATGATATTCTATAATATTTTCTCCTAAAGCAATAAATTCCTTTCCACCTTGTGTGTACGTATGTTTCAATAAAACTGGATCTAATGGTGGTTCTACATCCTCTAATATACAGTCGATTAGTGCAGGCTTACCATACTCCAAACATGTTTCTATTACTTTCATGTAATTACCATCTGTAAATTTCATAACTTGTAAGTCATTTAATTTTTCCATTGTTTTTATCCATTTATTTGCCTGACCTTGTGGATCAATTAGTAAAGACCATCGTAAGGAGTTATCTTGTATAACAGCGTTATCGATAGAAAATGAATCCCAAGGCAATCCGGCGATACACCAATTTTGTATCTTTATATCTGTGCCCAATATGTCTTTAAATACAAATTGTTCAGAATGTGGCATTTCTAGTTTAATAATTAAATCTCTCCATCCAGCTACAACTGTAACTCTTATTGGCATGGTGTATGGTGATAAATAAGCAATGATTCCACAAGATACTAAAATATCACCTGCTAAGTTATCATATAACCGTTGTAAATTCTCAGCAGCTTGAGTCCACCTCACTCTTTCACCTCCAAGGCCGCCTATTAATTTTTCAGCTCGATATAATTTATCAATGCAAAGTTGAACTTCATCTTCTAACGCTTTTTTCTTTATATTAGCTTCTTCTAAGGCTTCATTTAATTCTGCTAGCTTTGCTTCTAATCTGGCTACTGTAGCTTTTTTCTCTTCTAATATTGCCATTGTTTCTGAAAATTCTTTTTCTGCAGCTTCCAATTTAGCTTTTTTAGGAGCAACTACTTTAGCTACAGCGTCATACATGTCCATAGCAATGATCCATTTACATAATCCTTCAGCTGCTGTAGAAGCTTTAGCAATAATATGTGGCTTAAAATCTTTATGCGATAGATACTCCTTCCTAATCTTTTGCATTGTAGCTACTGGTATATTATCTTTATCAAAATTCTTAAGTGAATCTAAAAAACTCATATCACCTAGAATTCTTTTGCTCGGTCCCCAATAATCAAACATTTTTTTACCAGGATTATCAGGATCTGGTATTTTGTCGGGGGGAATACCTTTCATAACACATACAGCGGCCATAACTAACTTTACAGTTGCTGGAGGATTCTTCATGGATTTTACAATAGTAATATCCGCTGGTTTAAGAGTATTTAATGCGGCAATAGCATCCTCTAAAATAGGTAATGCCAGTGCTAAGTCCGCTTCACAATCTTTCTTAAGCTCTTGTGCAGCTGCTGCTTGTACGTTAGCTACTTTTTGGTCTTCCCTTACTTGAGCAGCCGCCTTATCAGCAGAAGCTGTTTCCACAGCTATTTCTTCCATCATTTTTGTTGATTTTGCTGCCATGACTATTAGTTGCGGCTTTAGTGCATTCAAATCTCGTTGCATTATAGCTACTGCGTCTGCTGCTTGGCCTAATTTGTCTAAACCATTTGTATATCTTAATTTAGCTGCTCTTAATTCTTTTTGCTTTTTGTTTGTTAATATTGTAAAAGATTTTATTAAATTGAGATAAGAAGCAGATGTTATATAAGTTTTACGGCCGTATTGGTTGAAGAATTCAGTGGAAACCATCCGAATATCGACATGAAACTGCTTACATGCTACTACTGCCGATGCCTTAACTTTGTCAGGTACATTAACTTTAACCATATAATAATGAGCAACCATTTCCAAAGCATCTTCTGGCCAGCTATCATACCAATCAATTGTACAGCAATTAACCAAAGAAGGGTATAACCTCAATCTTGTTCTAAACGAACTTCCAATAGGACTAAAGCATAAAACAATATGTAATTTTGCTTTGCAGCGACCAATAAAGAATGAAAATATTTGTAAAGGGCTTATATCCAAATTTCTATTACCCCCTTGAGCAGCTAATCGTACTAATTCCAAAATTTCTTGTATTTCATCGAGTCCATATAAATTAGGAACCTCACCTGAATTTAATAAGCTGTCTAGGTTTTGTATAAATACTTCTTCTTTTATTTGATTTTCCGTGAATAAAAATGTAGTATCCTTATTTAAGCCGCCAGATTCACGAAGTACCAATTTTACATCATCATGCCAATCTTTCACACTATACGCCTTAGTTATTTCTGGCTGAAATACTTGTTGTCCCAGTATGGTACTGGCTAATCTAGTCAGAGACTGTCGCCCAGATCCCCCTACACCGACTAACAAAGCATTCCCTGATGGCATCGAAAGTAATCTGCATATTTTAGATAAATGTTCCAATGCGTAATCAAACAAAACAATCGTCATTTTTGCTTTGTGCATAGAATTATATTCTGCTAACATAGATATAGCCATATTTAAAAAAACTTCTTTCGAAGGTATTTCTTCATACTTTCTTTCACCTTCTACGCTATCTGTATCTAAATAACACCCAAACATCATTTTCTTTATATTTTCTTGCGTTACTTCTCCTTTTTCATTTTGATAATTATCTAAAGCTGAATCAAAGTTATCTTTCATAAAATCTTGAGTTGACTTTCTTAAAATGTCAAAAAACCAGGTACGGTCTGAATCGTCTACCAGTCTATCATAAAATACGCGCATTATTTCGTGAACCCAAACCCTTATAAAAGTCTTTTTATTATCTGCAGATTCCTTTCTCAGTAGAGCACATCCTTGAATAACTCTAGAAAAGTCTCGCAAATTAAAAATGTAATGTGATTTAGCTGGAGTAGGTCTTAAGCCCTCGGTGGACTGCTCATAAATATTTAAAGTAGCAGCAATAATATTTATTATTACTGGTTGAGTATCTTGTCCAAACCCATTTCGCCTCCAGCCTAGCTGCAACAGGGACATAAATATTTTTGACATACTCTCTTTTGAAAATTCATTTATAGAATATATATTATAATGTCGCAGCATCCTTGGATATATTAACTGCCTGCTTCCACCAACTGGACCAATAGCCCCGTAAAAAAATGTATCATATATAAATAATTTTTCAGTAGTTTTTAAATCGTACCAGTGTTTCTGATCAAAATAAAGTCTTAATAATTCAATAGCGGGCTGGGCACCATATGTTTCTTTAGCTGGCATATTCATATCATCAATAAAAATAATTGCCTGTTTACCTTTCGTTGGACCATAGTTATTTTTTCTTCTTTTTACCAATTTTGATAAAACAAGATCTTGAGTTTGGTTTGCAGAAGTAGTAGTAGTAAAAGTTATAAAGCCAGGAGTATATTTTTCCAAATCAATACTCATTAAAAAGTTTTGTATATAAAAACTTTTACCGGTTCCTGTTGGTCCAATAAATAATAACGGTTTTGAAAACTTTGTATGCAATTTCAGGAGAAATATATATTTTTCTGTTTCCAAAGTAGGTATCACAGTTTGCAATAAATTAATTTGTTCTTTTACTTGAGCTACCTTTACAGCGTCAGGCCACGGTTTCCAACAACCTTTGCCTTTATACATGTAAAAATGGTCAATTATCATTCCTTCAGTTGGGATGGATACATCGATTCTATCTATTTCCATTGGAATACCTTTTTCACCTCTAAAATATTCTTTTAATAAGTCATCAAATCTTTCACGGGAGTCGATAGTGAGTATACCACCCAAACCCCATACCAATGCAGTCATGAAGGACGCAATGAACCAGGTTCTTGTGTATTTGGTATCTTCTTCGCCGTCGAGAGCGCTGTCCATTAACATTTCTATCAGTCTTAGGGTACTCATTACTAAATTAACCTCACCACCTGTAACAAGTTGCGTACAATGTTTTCTGATAAAATATATTAATGGTTCAAATAACCATGCACACATATTAAAAATATAATCTTCGTTTTCTTCTAACCAAATATGATTAAGTGTTTTTAACCAAGATTTATAAAAAGGCATGAATCCAAAAGAAGCGGATTCCATATATATCATGCCACATCTTGATACAGTCGCTGGAGAAGCTTGAGCTAGATCCATAACTTCAAATATCATGGACATTACATTTGTCATAGCCATTACTTCACCTGATGTCAGACAAAGCTTTTTATTATCATCTAAAACAGTATTCATATTTTCAATCCATACTGCGTCCACGGGACCATCAAAAACGATCCACTTTCGTGTAGGTGTATCTTCAGCCGCAAAGTTTCTAAACATGGTCGCTACAATACCATCTGACCATTCATATGATATTGGATCAAAAGCACCGTACAATTGACCCATTGTCACCGCTTTTGGATTAAGAACTTTAAAGGTACAGTCACAACCATCTGGTATATTTTGTTGGGCCATCAATGTTAAAGCTTCTGATAACACTTTTAATGTCATTGATTTAGCTGAAAATGGATCTCCCACCAACATAAAGCCATGTCTAACGATCATCATTTCATATGTTTGTATAATCTTTAATATGAAGCAGTCTACTGGTTGCAAATTATTTAATTCACAAATTTTGTTACAAGCTCCTATAAAATTGTCATAATCAGGCTTAGGTAGTGTAATTCCGGGAAATAGATCAGATATAATGCCTTCAAATAAAGGTACATCAAATGAGAGAAATTTAGGCAAATTTACATCAGTTATGGATCGAAGCAATAAGATACTTTCATTCTCATTAGGATAACTTCTTTTTAAATTTCCAGCAGCAGATAGGACTGTCTTTACTGCTCGCATACCGTAATCATAATGATTTTGAGAAGATAACTGCTCAGAACATAGACGGTACGTAGTTACAATTTTTACAGATAAACTACGAGCATCTATAAAACCAAATGAGTATAAAGATATTTCACCAATCATTGCATAGTCGGGGACCATCATTGCTACGGTTCTAAATAAAACTTTCAGATTATCTGGGAGTTCTGAACGACCAGCGTACCCTGGATTCATTGTTATACAAACATAGCAAGCTGGATTTAAGTTTAACGTAGTTCCTTCAAAGTCAAATGTTTCTAAATGTTGCCTCACTGCTTGAACTATACACAAAATCTGTTGCGCTATTACTGACAAAACTTCTACTTCTATACGATTAAATTCATCAAAACAAACCCATGCCCCACAAGATGCTAAACCTTTAAAAAATTTTCCCATGGCTTTATAGTCTAATCCATCAGAACAATTAAAAACAACGCATTGCACTGCCAAAGCTTTTGCTAAATCTTTTGTAGTCTCTGTCTTTCCGGTTCCTGCAGGTCCCTCAGGCGCCCCGTTTAAGTGAAGATAATAAGCTCCTATTAGAGTTCGATAACAACGGTCGGTAAGTGGTGTTATAACTAGACGATCTGAATTTCCTAAGTATTCATAAGCATAATTCACTACAGCATTTATTATTTTTACAAATACTCGTTCTTCTTCCCAATAATATCTTAATTGAGCCAACCACTGAAAATCAGTTACTTCTATTACATTTTTACCAATAAGATCTTGAATGACGTCTTTTGCATGAACATCTATAACTATCAGGGCTTTTACTGTTACACTATTTAGTTTCGTTAAATCAGTTCTTCTAATTATAGCAACTGTTTCGTTTAGTTGTTTTGTCAATGCTAAGTGAAAAGCTTGTAATTCACTAAGTTTATGAGTGCTTAAAGATTGATGAACATCTACAGCCCAATAAATTTGAGATATTGCCAAGACAACCATACCCTCCCAAGATAGTATCCAATCCACACGACTTAAATTAGGATAATCATAATAAGATAATTCAGTTTCCGATTTAACTGCTTTTAGCATTTGCTCTTCTACTTGGACTAGCCATTTTTCTACTGAGCCTCTCGCTGCTGCAACGCTAATTGTTTCTAAAAATTCTACTTGCTCTCCTTCCATTGATATCATTGCAGAAATGTTATATTCTGGATCAAATATCAATCTATTAATACCTTCAAAGCATTTTTTAAGATGTGGCTGTACTTTAAGTGGATTTTTAGTTTCAGATAAAATTTCTAACATTTCATCATTTGACAAGAAAAAAAACCTAGGAAAATATAACCGTTTTTTCTCTAAATAATTATTTATACCATCATTAATTTTTTCTAATAAACCTGATGCTATCTTAAATGACTCTAAAACTCCCGCTCCTCCAGCTATGTCTAAAACATGGGGATCTTTATCAACGGATCCCATATACCGGCGGTATATATTGTTGACTTCTACAAACATTACACCTTCTTCTTGCATTTGGGCTACTATGTCTTTTGATGAAAATATAGGCAATAAATATAGCCACTGACTTTGTACTTTTCCCCATTCATCAATAGTAGAATTTACACGTGTGATTTTCTCATACCATGCTCTTACTTGTGACTCAAACGGTTTAACAAAAGCAGACCCACGCATACCAATGGTTTTTACAATGTGGTCATCTAAGACGCTTTGAATGTCATCGAGACCAGTTAATATAAAAATACCTGTGTCTTTGTACGGACTAGTTTTAAAACAAATATCAACCCATTCTGCCGTCATTTTATTTAAATTTGTTATTAATGCTAATTCTTTTGTTGCTGCTACACTTACAATTTCGTATTGATCTATGTCCTCCCAAAGATTAAAATTAATAATCTTTCTCAAACTAGTACCAGCATTGGGCGTTAAATCGAATCCAGCAATAAGAGACATCTCATCCCAGTGTCTCTGTACTAACGCTGGATTGCACATAATGTGAGCCATTTGAACATTAGGCCTCCATTCTTTTATTTCAGCTATTGATTGGGCACAAAGTTTCATCGGAGCAGGCAAATTATTCATATCAGGATCGTCTACTAAACCTTGAAAACGTTTTTCGACACCTTCTGATATTTGTTGTTTTATTTTGGTTCTATAGAGCTTAGATAATTTTAAAAATTCCTTATAGTAAAAGTCGTGATCGTGTTCTATTTTTTCATGATCTAAATATTCAAACGGTCCATCCATCCACGTGTAATAGCTCCGCTTCCATTTATGGACTAAATATACTAAACAATGAAATGGTTTTATAAAATCTTTTAATTCTTCAAGCTCTGTATAGTTAGATGTTGGAAACTTAAAAGTTGTTTCTTCATTATTTATCCAATCTACTAATTTATCACAATCATCTAAGCGATGAACAAGCCTTCTTAGGCTTTCTAAATACTCTAAAGTATGGTTTATATCATCCATATTATCTAATAATTCCAAATATGGTGTTATTTCCAAAACTTCTTTATTTAAGTAGGCTATTTTTGATAGCAAGTTATCCTCCATTTCTGCTTTAAAAGTTTCATATGCAGCTGCATTCTTTTCAAATATAGGCTTTATATCTGTTAACCAATTAACAGTTTTTGTATTAGAAGCTACGTGGTCTGTTGTAAGAGACGTCATTTCTAACAAATTTGAAATAATACTTAATTGTCTCAATATTCTTCCTTTTAAGTTTTCAACCAATACGGTTTTAGCATGTAAGATATAAACACCTTGTTCTATTAATTCAGCAGCGTTCTCAGGTTCTTTTAAAGCTTTGCTGGCAATAATTTCAAACTCGTTACATATACTTTTATTTTCATCCATGTGAGTTTTAATTATTCCATGTATGATATCGTTTATAAATTCTACAGCTTTTCCTTTTAAACCATCTATCATTCTGAGTTGAGAAACTATAGCGCAGTTGAAATATTCATTTTCTATTATAGAGGTGATATTGGAATCTATTTCGCGAAAATATATAATTTTTTCACGAGATGTTTCAAAATCGGTATCGGCCCGTTCAATAAATTTTACCAACAGCATAGAGCTGCCGTAGAGCATATTGTAATCAATTCTAAGTTTCTTTTGATATTCAACGAGTGGATTAAATACTATATCAAGCTGAACTTGAAGTCGTTCATGGCCATCTTTATGCAACCATTCATTATATCGCACCGGTAGAGCATCATAGTTATAAGGGATTTTAAGATATTGTTCAATTGGCATAAGTCTTTGTGCAATATGAGAAAGAGCGTTAATTACCAAATGGTATACTTCAAATACTTCTTCTAGAGTTGGATCATATATAAACTCTCCGTTAAAATCTAAAGCTAAATTTAATAACGGAACACTATCAGGGTCTTTAAGGGATTGAATAACAGCATCGATTGATCTACGTATCAGTTCTTGTATTTGCATAGATATCATTTTTGTAGCACATTTTACAAAGTCAGTCACCTTTTTCGATGACATTCCTTTTATACATCTTGGGTTTTTTAACCAGTGAACTAAAATGGAATACCAAGTACTAGATACTAAATAATCAGCCCGTTTGATTTCTTCAATTATTTTAGTTTGAAAATCTTCTAAATAAAACGGCCCTCGTGCTCTATATTTTGATAAATTGATAATAAAGGCAGGAAATGTTTTTTCTGAAGATTCTAGAATTAGTCTTATAAATGGATGCAGTAATAAAGATCCACGTTTTAATTTTTTGCGATATTTAATCATTTTACTATGGTTGGAAGTAACGCCATTAAACTTAAAATGCGGTTCTTCGTATCTCCTTCGTGAAACCCCAGGAACATCACGAATTACTGTTTTCACAGCTAATTCATGTAAATTTCTTTTCCATTCATCTTTGCTTTCTCTTAATAATTCTTCAGTTAAAGATGGATATGTTTTTTTTAGTTTAGATGGTATTAAGCTACGTATTTTTCTCTCCCAAGATTTTAGCATAGGCGGTGGTTGAATTTTGTTTGCACATTCTCGTAAAACATTGATATGCCTATCTTGTGATATCTCTAAATCATCTAGCTCGCTTAATTCCACTGGAACTTTAGATATTTTAATCTTTCTTTTTGCAGCTTTTTCCTCTAAGATATGCCGGAATTTTTCTTTTTTATCCTAAAATTTAAATATCAATCATAATTAGGTAAGTATTCGTCTATATTTTATGTTCGATTTTAATTGTCAAAAATGTTATATCATTGTTATTATGAACAAAATTAGTATCTATTTGTCGTCGTAGTAATTTTTAAAAACTAATAAATAATTAAAATAAATAAAAAATTTAGGTAGGTGTATGGCAATAATAATCTCCTGAATAAACAGCAGATAATTTGTTGATAACTTTGAGTTGTAAAAATTATTTTTTATTTGTTGCTGCAAAATATGTAGAACAATAATCTTTATTATTTTACACATCGTACCACAAGTTCTGTAAAATTCTGCAATTTACACAAGATATTAGATTAAAGTAAACAGTTTATTAGATAGGACCATCATAAATACACATATCGCACCTTTAGAATTATAGTGACCTAATCAAAAACCATGATTTTGAGTTTGTGTTAGAAATTGTTCTAAAACGACGACCTAAAACGACGTTGTACACAGCAGGGTAGGCGGAGAGAACTTAAAGTTAAGACACAGTTTAGGTCTTATGCTCACGTTTTGTGCCGTGTGATCCCGGCCTAGAATAGGATCATCCTGGTACTGGTGGTG
>DWAO01001189.1:0-20125 GCA_018230605.1 Heliconius congener
GCAAAACGTGTGGTTTTTCTGTTAGAATTTCACCGTCCTTCGAAAGCACCCCTTTCATTCTACAAATTAGCGAGCAACCTCGAGAAACACTAACTTCTCGCCAGAAAAGCTTTGTGTTTTCCCTGAAGTTGTTCGTTAAGCTTTCATCTCTTTCATTCTCTGCCTTTTCACGCTTCATCTTTATTAGTACCTTCGGTGCCTCTGGTGCTTTTACAGCTTATTCTCTTTCTTTTTATCTCTCTCATACTTAAGTAAGTAAATTAAAGTTTTTTATTTTCATTTGTTTTTTTGGTAAAACTGTAAAAAAAATGTGCAATATTTTAAACATGAAATTGATATGCCTTTATTACTGTTTTCAGCTACTTATTAAAATTAATAATATTAATAATGATAAGTGAAATATGTTATCGTCAATGTTTTTTTTTTGTTTTAAGTTCAACTTTTTATACACCATCATAAGTATCTCAGCAGGGGAGACGGTGGGAACCTAGGAACCCGCTCCATTGATATTGAGATTCTTCTTTTACCCGCATTCCACCAAATCCTGGAGGCAGTGCGTGTTAAGAGGTGAAACTTAACATCATGCCTTGCTTCTTTACTATAGCAAAGAAATGAGAATATTAAATATTGAGTGGTAATTGTAAATTGACCCGCAATCGGTTGCAGTTACAGTTGCATACTTGTACCCCTTCACTACGGCTAGCCTCTGTTGGTCCAAAAATAATATTTAAATACAAACTAGAAATTTAATAATTTCTAAATTAATGAAATAATACATTAATTACATAGCATAATATAATTGAATACACACTGTATTATTAAGTAAATTAATAATTTTTAAATTAATGAAAACATTTTTAAGTATAAGTAGAAAACACATCTTGAAAAGGAAATTCAGCCTTATCTGGTACCAAGAGATCTGCCAGGAAACACACAGTACCAGCAGTTCCTTCATATAAGCTTTGAGGATTATCAGGCAGCCGTGCATCTCTCAAAAATTGATCAGCGTTCAAGAAATCAGCAAAAAGTTTGCCTCTTTGAATATATTTCTCATCTCCTGTCAATCTATATAGCAATAAAAAGACATATCCACTCCCAGCAACGCCATGACATATTCCAGGGCCTTTACGCAATAAACCTTTATTCCAAACTACCTCACCAGCTCTCATGCAAGCATTGAGGAATTTTTGATCTTTAAATATCAAATAAGCTTTTGCCATTAAATAAATTACTCCTGGTGCACCGTGGCACCAGTGAACCAGTTTGTGATCAGGCAAACCTATTTCTTCCATGCAACAAGGCCAATTTCCCTCCTGAGTTTGAATTGAAGCTATAAATTCTATGGTAGTTTTAATATCTCGAGCAGCATGCCTATTGAAATTAAGGTAACCAGGTACTGACAATAAAATTTGCAATATAAAACTTATTCCATGAGCAGCACCTATATATTCAGTATTGTAATAATTATACATCAATGGACACGGGCTTTTATGATTTTTAGCATATTCACGACCAGATATAAACATCATATCGCAAATTTTATACAATTCTTCATTTGTAAAAATTTGCACTTGCAATTCGCGACTCATCCATAGAGCTCCAGCAAGGTACCCTGCCCTTCCGACAAAAAATTCATCTCCACCACATTTAAGAAATTTTGGATTTAAATAGGTGGTATAAAGAGCTTTAAAAGCTTTTAAATTTTCGGCAAAATGCTCATCGCCAATTTCTCTTTTCAATACGGTGGCTAAAGCGTACGTGCCGGCATCACCAAGCAAGAACGAAGTCTTTTCCCCAGCAGATACTTCGAGCGCGGGCGTAAGATATTCTACAGCTTTCTCAATATACGCAGTTTTATTTGCCGAAAGCAATGAGTTTTTCGATAAATAATAAAACATATACGATACCCCTGTTATCCCAACATACAATCCTCCATCTACATTTTTGTGGTTAGGCTGCAGGCGCTTTATAATATTATTAACTTGATCATTTATCTGCTCTATTATCTCATCTTTATTTAAGGCGACCCCTGCACCGGGTTTGTAATCTTCATACGGGTTTGGGAAGAAGCGTACCATTTTTACTCCGGAAGGCAATGAAGATAGAAAGTTGCGTAAATTACGTAAAAAGAGCGCTTTAGTAAAAATTTTATTCATAAAAAAAATCACAATTTATATAATTAATATCACTATAATATTTTCTTTTTCTTCTGTTTCTAGTTTTTTAAAAATATTTTGAAATTGAAGTTATCAAATATTTGAATACGCGTACTGAGCATTTATTATATTAAGGGCCTTTCCAAACTAGCAAGTTTTACAAAACAAAACGTTTGTTACCAGAATTATTTTAGTTACTAAGCAACAACAAATGATTTTGATAAAGTGGACCAAAACTGCCTCTATTTCGAATTTATATTCACGAAATGAGACTTATATAAAATGGGGCCAATCGAACAATAAATTACAATTTTACAATCAATAATCTACTGTTAAACTAATGCCTATTACGTATAATCGTGGAAATGTAATGTTATATTAGAGGTAGTTTGTGAATATTTGTGCTATAACTAATCAATTATTTCAAAATCTTGTAGGTAAGAAAGTTATCTTTTCGCGCAAGAGGAAGATCGGCACAGTCACTAGATGCTAGTGGATCGAGAGTTGAAATTAGTGCTAGTGGAGATGGTCGTCAATTTCTCCAAATACGGCCTGCTTTGGCTGATCACCGTACGACGACATTACAACGCTCTAATACAATACTTTCTGGGTAATTTGAAACTCGTATATAATATATGAACGCTATTAGTAAAGAACTGATTAGAAACTAGAAACCTATTGTATAAATTGTTTATTATTTAACAGGAATAATTTCATATGCAAAGAAGATGCCAAAGAGGACACCTTTAATTTACAAGCTGTGGGCGAAGGTAAAGTGCAACTATCTAGGACTCCCCAAGAAAAAGACCGTTTACCTGATAGGATAAGTCTTGACAGGTACAAGAAACTATTATTACTTTATTATTTTGCCAAAGAAAAATAATTTAATTTAATCGATGTATATTATTAATTCTCTTATTTTTTTCCCAAAAGATGTTTATAAATTGCTATTTGCCATAAATTTTATCGTAATTATTTTTAGACGAGGACTCTCATCCATACCTCACATAGTAGGTGAACCAGGATTACGCTTATTATCGCTACAACATAACTTAATTAACACTCTATTTGGACTGTCTCCTTTAGATTTAAGTAAATTAGTTTTCCTTGATGTTTATGACAACCAAATAGACAAAATATCATCGCTAGAAAGACTATTCAGTTTAAGAGTCTTATTGATGGGTAAAAATAGGTAAGTACGAATCTGAATTGTCTCATATCACCAGCTTAGTTTTTTTATATTGATTACGTATTATTTATCTGCACCACAGAATTAAAAGGATAGAAGGCTTATCCAATCTCTTAAAGTTAGAAGTACTGGACTTACATGGTAACAGGATAACAAAAGTTGGGGGCTTATCAAATCAGAGTGAGCTCAAAGTTCTCAATTTAGCTGGTAATCAAATAAAATGTATTGGTCAAATGGACCTGCATGGATTAATATCTTTAAGAGAGTTAAATTTAAAGAGAAACCGCTTGCGAAAATTACTAGGATTTCAAAATACGATTAAACTGCAAAAACTATTTCTCGGAAACAATGATTTGCAAAGGTATAATATACCTCTCTTGAATTTACATAATTTTTGATAACTTAAACTTTATATATAAATTTATTAAAATTTCAATGTATTTTGCTTTTATAGCATAGAGGACGTGGCATCGCTGGCTGAGGCAACCACATTAATGGAAGTCTCTTTAGATGGAAATCCCGTAGCGCTTGGTGGTGATTGTACACCGTTTTTAGTATCTTATCTTCCGAATCTCGTAACACTAACAAATATGCATGTTAGCGAACAGGTACATGTCGTCTAATCTATGCATAAAATATGTATAAATCGCAGACAACTACTAAATTAACCTTTAATTAAAAATCTAGCCTTACTTTTATTCAGAGTCGAGATTTTTAATTAAGCAAGTAATAAATTATTTTTTAGAAGAACTATTACACGGATATCTAAATTTCAAATAATTTATTATTGTACTGTAAATATTTTTAAGAGGGTACTAATCTTATAGGTCCGCCGAGCTGCAATGGCTTGGCGAAGTAATAAAGAAGCCGCTCATGCTGCATATTGCGCACTCAGTGGTTCTGCTCAACAAGCTGCTCGTCGTGATCAGATTATACATAATGCTCGAACCAATTGGGAGCTGCTTAGGTTATTCCATTTTATTTTTTTTACATGTTATAATATTTATTAAAGTTTAAATTGTATAAAAAAATAAGTTTAATAAATGTGTATCTTACATATTTATTAAACACATGTTTTATATAATTTAGACTTTAATAATATTATAACACGTAAAAATTGTTTTAGATCAGAAAATAAAAGCTTTGTAAATACTACATGCCCAGTAAAACAAATGGATATTGAAAAAGAACTTAAAATGCAAACATCTTCCGAAGCCATAACTCAAACTGATAATGCGCAGTGCGTTGAAACCTCTGTCATTCCTGATTTGATAGCTTCTACAAGACACGTGGATGAGAATAATTTGGATTGGAAAGTTAACAACAGCGATGCAACTCTCAAAGCTTCTATAGAGAACACAAATTCTAGTCCTCCGCTACGCAAGTTGCAAAGAAGTTCAACTGCTCGCAAACCTTCTGAAAGACGTGTAAATTTCTCTGAACGAAGCGCGTCACAGGATATAGATGCTTCTCATTCAACACCTACAAGTAGTGATCTAAGATTACCGCCAATTCTGTTGCCAATCATATCTTCTCTAGAAAATGTTAAACTATCAGAAAATTCAGAACCAGTTTTAAAGAGATGGGAAAGTATTTCAAGCGTTGAACCAGTGGGTGATTCTTCAATTAGTTCATTACCTTCTTCAACTAGTGATAGTGAAGAGGAAGTAAACAAAAGACAATTCAGAAGATGCCCCACAGTATTAAGAAGACGAGAAAATTTTAGTACGATGCGGTCTAAATCTGTGTGTGACCCAGAGAGTCGAAAAATTAAAAGTACTAAAAATTCTGATAACAGCGAAAATGCTAGCAATATTTCTTGTAATACTAATAATGGTTCTGTTGGGGCATCGTCTACATCGGGCAGTGATAATAGCAACAAAATTTTAAAAAGACAATCATCTTTGAATAGTAGATTAAGCAATAGAAATATACGAAGCGCTACAATCACAAGACGAAATGAAAGAGCTTCATCCGCCCATAGAGCCTCAACGGCACGAAGTAAGCCAATTAAACAAACTAATTTAGCAAATTTAAAATCATCAGAGCCAGTTTCCAAAGCAATCCCTGTTTCAAAAGACAGAGAACAAGGTGTTGACTACTTAGTTGAAGTAAGCGACGGTCTCATAAGTGCATGGGGTGCAGGCGCAGTACGTCGCCTAGCACGTGAATGGGAATGGGAAAGAGCACGGGCTGTTACCAGAGCTGCCTTTCATTATGTTCATTTTAACGCTGTTGCCCAATCTTTACCGGAACTAAAAGCAAAGTGAGTGTAAGAATATTATTAAATAACATAAGTCTTATATGTAACCATTGACATTTGAATATTATACGAATTAAAAAAACAAACAAACTAAAATTGCTTATTTTTTAACAGATTTCCGAATATTACTCATCTTTTGGTTCGTGCCACTGGGCTACAGCACCTAGGCCAACTGCACGCTTTAGCCGAGCTCCGTGGTCTAACAGGTCTAAATATAATACCAGAAGGTAATCCAATATTTCTCAAAACCTGGCGAGAGTATGCAATTTATCGACTTGCTCATTGGGGACTAAAGGAAATAAACGATGAACCGGTAAATCAATGATGTGCGAGTTAAAATAACATTGAAATAACTTAATAAAAATCTACATTCTGTTGTATAATTCCCAATTTAATATTTTATTAAAATAATTTTCCTTATAGATTACTGATGAAGAATTGAAAACAGCTAATCAAGCTTACATGGGACTAAGTGATATAGTACTCCGCGCACTACCAGATGCTCCTTTACAACCGCTGCTTTCAAGGTTAGGCAAAAGTGGAAATAGTTCCATTAGTGCTAAGGCTTGGCTAAGAGCAGCCGACCCGGCATTGCGAGATGTCATCGCTAAAGAAGCTTTGCAGTATAAAAAAGGGCATGTATCACAGGTAATTTCAATTACCAGTCGAAGTCGAAAACTTACCAAATTATATTATTATAAAAATGATTATTCTCTATAAGTAAACAAATAATTGTAGTCTTTTTTTACTATTTTTAAATATGGCTTTATACAAAAAAAAATAGACATGTTAAGACTTATTCGCCAAATGGAGTAAGTCACTTCGATATATGTATATTCTGGTGTTCAATTTCCCCATGTAAGGAATGAGCTTTATTGCATACGTCTACATTTTAGGAGGACATGAGTTGGAGAGTACGTGGTCGCGGTCAATTGTCGCACGCTATTGAGTTGGCGTGTGGAGCTGCGGTGCGTCTTCGCATCCTTGAACTCCATTGGCCAACAATATTTATAGAAATTATTGAAGAAGTCTTAAATGATTTCTCTGACATGGACTCCCATGTAAAAGATCAAATGCGTATGCTCATGGACTCCTTGTGACACCTTTTTTTACAGTATTTTTTAAATGAATTTTTGTAATACTGAAACTTTGCAATGAATAGCAGACTAAGCTAAACTATAAAATATTATAAATATCGATACAGATTAAAATATTTGTTTTTATAATTAATTGTTTAAAGATGAATGCTACATCAATATGAGATTTATCATCATTAGTACTGATAAATATTTCACATAGTTGCTCAATAGTTTATATAGCAGAAACCAATAAGTAAAGAAATATTTTGTAAATCCACTAAATTAGAATTAAGATTATATTTATATATTATATAGAAATAAATCATTCTGTTGAAAACAAACTATTTAAATTTGACTAATTTAATTTTGACTCTTGGCTAGAGAGAGAAGTAAAATATAATATAAAATAAATATACATAAAATCTATTAAGTATCTATCTTGCTACAAAGCCTGTATTGTAAAAAATAAAACACAACTTTTTGACAGTACAGGCGTGATACTGCGGATGGGATAGCTAGCTCTCGAGTTACCCACCGATTTTGGCGATAAGCTCGGACCTTGCTCTGACTTCTGTGTTCTGCGACTACCGTGTTTAATGAGCTCAAGATTTCGTACCAGACAGTGGTGTCCACACACCACACATAATAATTTTAAGTAATTATCTTTGGGTAGTACAAATTTGTAAAAATTTTTCTATAGAGATGCTAATAACATAAATTATAACAAACGTAAGCATTTGACGTAACTTGATGAGAACATTATAGCCAGAGGACTCGAACGGTTTCCAAGAGGCGCGGGTTCGAATCCCGTTAAATATTTTCTAACCGGGGTATGAAAGATAAGCTATGTCTTTCAGTCGGACAATGTAAGTCTCCGCCAGGAATAACAAGGCCGGCCCTGCTCTCCCAAATATTGGTGGGCTGTATTAAGGTTAGAGTGTAGACCCCTGAAGTTGCAAAAGTCCTCGTTAAACGTGGTAGGGATTGCTGTGGAGTGTACGCCTCATTTGCCTTGACCATAGCGTGGAACTGTACCCTCCTCAAAATTCGACTGGCGGCCTGGGTTTGACGACTTAAAAAAGGATTCTTCAACACTGGAGGTGCTATACCCTCCGGGGGTAGTTTGTCTCTAAGTGCCCCTATCATATTCCTGAAAGAACCACAGTTTGGGTTGGGTGCCGGAACCCGGTATTTTCTCATGCGAAACGCAGTGGCATATAAAAAAAATATAAATTAATATCCATAAACCGACTTTATAGACATTTGTTTATGTTTTAAATATTCATTCTCATCAACTCAAAGTGGAAAAATGGACTTATAAATTCTGAAAAAAAAAACATTGAGCTATACATCACTACATGTCAAATGTAAAGGACAAGTTGTCAAATAGCTTAATTGACGTATGGTGTACCGCAACCACATACGTCGTGCAAACTGGAAACATAAACGTTTGATTAACAATTTATATTGCTATATAGTATTTGCTTCTTATTCAGAAAATCAGATAATGTAATTGCAACAGACCGACATGGACGACACTGAAAGTACAACAACATCCGCTGATGAAAACACTGGTAATTTGTGTGACAATCCCACGAGAGACACTTTAGCTGAAGGTCTTTTAGGTCTTCTGAAACCTACTGTAGACCAACTTGATGATAGAGTTAGGGCCACTAGGTAATATTTAAAATATATATATTAAATATATTATTCATTTAATCAAGATGACATCTATACAGGGTTATTAGTAATAAGACCACAATATCAGATTTTACCGTTGTTTTTGTATGAATAATGACCAAAGAAAAAAACAATCTAAAGCTCTTTATAATGTTCCAAAACAAGTAATTATAGATTTCCTAGAGAAATTTTATATTTTAATAAAGGTCAGGGTAATTTTCGTACACTATGTTGTCTCAGGCACCTAATAGTTAGTAAATTATATTTGGCATATCCTCTGAATAATAACGCCAAAACAGTAATATTGTTCAAAATATTTTATTTTTAAATTTAATAATAGGCTGTTTCTTAAAAAAAAGACCTACAATTTAAGATATCTCAGGAAGATTGCGATTCAAACATTTTATACAACCAAATCAATTTGTAATCACATCTGCTTACTCTTTATAGGAATTACCAATAACCTTGTATCTAATTTCATTTAGGCAAAATTTTGCTTCTGTAAATTTTGTTATTTTATTTTGTTTAAGAATTTCTCAATTGGAATTAAAACAACAAATTGAGTCTTTAAATGAAGAATTGCAAAAAGTAAGGGAGGCACTTAATAATCATCCTGAGTTGGATCCTTATGTCAAGAAACTAATAGCTTGTAAACATAAAGTTACAGTAGTACTTAATGTATTACAAGCATCACAAGTACGTGAGCAACTTGCATTTTGTAAGAAACAGGATTTAACTTTTGTAATAATTTATTATACTTTTGCATTTTTTAGGATAGGCTTAATGAAATTCGACGAATGATAAACAAAGAGAAAAGTGTGAGACCAGCTGTCACAGAAGTACCTCAAGAACCAGAACAAAGTACAAGTTCCGCTGTGTTATCAGACCATGGCAGTATCAACTAAAATGGAAACTCCATATCAAAACCACATTGACAAAGAAGATTTTGACTTTGTCTATGAACCAGCAGAAGATAGCTTCCTACTCATTGATGCCTTAGAAAAAGATATACAATACATAAGAAATAAAAACCCCATTTTTTGTTTAGAAATTGGCTCTGGAAGTGGTGTAGTTATTACAGCTTTAGGTATGGCACTCTCACAAACTGCATGTTTCAGCACAGATATAAATTTCAAAGCCTGCTTAATGTCAAAATGTACTGCAGATCATAATAAAGTGTTTTTGAATGTTATTAATATGGATTTAGGGTCTTGTTTTGTAAACAATAAGTTTGATCTTATAGTTTTCAATCCACCATATGTTGTAACGGACCCAAGTGAATGTGGTAGTCAAGGTATTGAAGCAAGCTGGGCTGGAGGTATCAAAGGTAGAGAAATTACAGATAGACTTCTCGGCATGATACCAAAGATTTTGGCTGAAGATGGCATTTTTTACCTTCTACTAATTAAAGAAAACATTCCTCATGAAGTTGTTCAAATTATGTCAAAACATGGTTACAAATCAGAGACTGTTATACAGAGAAAAGTTAAAAATGAGCAACAATTAGTCTTAAAATTTTATAGGTAGAAAAATATTTTATTGTTTATAAAAATAGAAATAAGCGCATAATATACATATGATATCTATCATATTAATAAATTTTTGTTTAACTTGATTTAAGATTTTTCTTCACAAGCTCACTAAATTCCTTAGCACCTTGTAGGTTTTCTTCAAAACTAGGTATAATAGAGCAATCCTTGAACCATCTTTGAATGTTGGGGAAAGGTGACATGTCCCAACCAACTTCCTGTAAATTGATAAAAATTGTTCATAATTTTTCTATGAACAGGTTTCTGTTATAGCACATAAACAGAAAACAAAAACTAATATGATGCTTTAGATAATGTAATAATTTAGTGGAACTTACAACAATTGAAGATAATGATGCTGCAATATGTGCATCGGCTATGGTCAACTGATCACCCGCAACCCACTTGCTACAATCTAGAAATTGATTGAGGAAACCAAGAGTAGCATTCAGATCATTTCTCAACTTTTCCGATATTACTGTTACACCTTCAAAGATTATTGGATACTATAAAGATAAAAGGAACTTTAATAGAATAGAAATTAACTTACATATTATTTTTAATCATTACTTGTATACTTACGCAAATTGCCCGTATTTTGGGATACAAGAAAGAACTGTCAAAGTATAATCTTGCATTTACGATGGCACGCCGTTGAACATCCTTTGGATAGATTTCATCATTTTTGCCATATTTATCGGCTAGGTAACAAGAAATGGCGCGACTCTCCCATAATACAAACCCGTTATCATCAAGCGTTGGTATACAATGTTGAGGATTAATTTTTGTAAAACTTTCACTGAGTTGTTCTTTCTCAATTAAATTTATGATAATCACTTCTGCCGGTACTCCTATTAATTTTGTAGCCATAAGCGCGCCTCTTGACGGTGCACTTACATTGAAATGGTACAATTTGATATTGGACATATTCGTAAAAATTTAGATAAAATGAAACGAAACAAATAAATAATATTAAAAAGCTAAAAGATACAAAATATTTGAACGACAGTGGGGTGATGGGTTATTGACCTTAACAAGTATGTAATCAAGAATCACCTGATATTTGAAATATGGAGCCTCACGACACATTAAGCCACATCGTATTTTATATAAATTAAGAAGATTCCATATACATTATAATAATTTTATGAATTCATTGATATACTTAATTCTTAACCGTTTTGATATTTTAGAGAAGCCTATTAATATTTTAAATTATAGATAATTTAAAATTATAACTGTCTGTTTTAAAACGATTTTATGTCAAATATATATAAAACAAATGACAAATGACGTTATTTTGTTTTGTTTATGTTTTGAATGCTAAGACTGAAAATACTTAATTAAATTTAAATATTATGGATAAATGTAGAATTTGTTTAAGTAGAAATAATTTAACAATAAATATATTTAATAATTCCACATCAGAACAAATATATATTAAAATAATGTCTTTAGCTAAAGTTCAAGTAAGTTTTATATAAAAAAATAATTTATAATTAGTTAAGATAAAATTAAAATACAGTATATATTTTTAATTACTAGATACAACCAAATGACGGGCTGCCTACCTTAATATGTACAAATTGTGAGAAGACCTTAGATATTTGTTTACAGTTTATAAAACTTTGTGAAAAATCGGATTATGAATTAAGAAATTCTGTAATCGTAATTAAAGAAGAAAATGTCGCAACTGATCTAAGCATGCACGAAGCAATAAGATGTTGTAATACAATAAATGGTCCTTCTGTTTTTGAAAATTATAATAAAGACAAAATAAAGACTGAAGCTAATGAAACAATAAATTCTATTAGTGCTTTTAAAGATACAGATAATTTAAATATTAATAATAAAGCATCTCAAAAGCAACAATGTTTTACATGTGGTAAAGTTATGTCTTCCAGGTATAAAGATTTTTTAAAGTAATCTAAATTTAAAACAATATTTAAAGCAAAACTAAACTTTACATTTTATAAATTTAACACATTTTTTTGATTATTTTTATTAATTACCTTGCAGATTTCGTCTGAAAACTCACTTGGCAACCCATGCTGCAGAGAAACCTTTTACTTGTCCACATTGTGACAAGAAATTTTCCATAGCACAGAATTTAAATGTTCACATAAGAATACATACAGTAATTATTTTATATTTACTTGTTTAGAGAGTATAGTTATTTCTTTTTTTAGCTCCCACTGTATCCCACATGGGCTTTAAACAATTTGTTATTAATTGTAATTATAAAGAGAAAATAAATTATTACATATTACGGCGTTGAGTTCTACCACTCAACATGCAATGCCTCCAGAATTCGGCAGAAAGTGGGGAACAGAGTGTCTTAACCCAAAGTTCCCTCTGTCTACCCTGCTGTGTGTGGGATACAGCATGAAGCTGATTTTTTTTTTTTTATTATTACAGGGAGAAAAACCTTTTGTTTGTAAAACATGTGGGAAATCATTTGCCCAATCTTCCGGACTGACCACTCATAAAAGAAAACATACAGGTCAGATGCCATACCAATGTGTGCTTTGTCCGAGAAGCTTTCGTACTATAGGTCATCTACAGTATCATGTAAGGTATGATATGTATGTTATGTAATGAATACTTTTAATTTCTTTTGTATGCTGATCACTTTTTTTTATTATTTTGTCAATAAAATATGTCTATATAATAATTGTTAAGTATAAATTAATAAAGACCAGCCGTGGCACAAGGGCAGAACCATGTAACTGTAAACATAACTGGTTTTGAGTTCAATTCCCACTCGAAGAAATTAAATATTAAACATTTTCGTTTCCTCGTTCTGGTAACAAGGCAAAAGGCAGCGTTGAGTTGGTGTCACTCAACACACAATGCGTCCAGAATTTGTCAGAAAGTGAGAAATGGAAGTCTCTTAATGTGGAAGGAGTGGCGTAATACTGGATACCTAGTTTCAATAAATTTATTAAAATGAACAAGTTATTTTAAATGTGTATCAGTTTTCAAAGTCAACATTAAATATCCATTTAATTAATACTATGTCAGTAGTAATAAGATATTTTTGTTTTCTAATTTTAGGCGTCATACTGGTGAAAAAAAATACGAGTGCGACAAGTGTAGTCGCGCATTTATTACACGAAGCGATTTAAAACAACATATTTTGTCACATAGTGGAGAAAAACCGCATGTTTGCTCTATTTGTGGTATAAAACTATCGCGAGCATCAAACCTAAAACGCCATATAAAATTATCTCATAGCGAAGGAAAACCCTTCATCTGCACCAAGTGTCCATCAAAATTTGCTCGCAAATGTGATCTTTTAAAACATGAAAAGAAACATATCAGCAATGTAAATAAAGAAATTGATAATAAATAATTGTAATAATTACCGTAATAATGGTTTTATTACCGTTATTCAAAATACCAGAAAAAGAAAGATAAGAAAAAAAGAAAATAGAAATAAGTATTAGTCCTTAGTAGGTAGAGGAAACATTTAGTGTTAAAACATTGCGATCCCCACTTTCTCCCCAATTTTCAAGACATTGTTGAGTGGCCAAGCTCAAAGCTGCGATTTATCTTTATATTAGTAGAGCAAGGAAATGAAAATAATTAATTCCCCATTATAGAGAATCGAATGCACAACCGTTGTGTGGCCTTATTTTATTAATTGTGCAATTATATAAATTATCAATAAACTTTACACAGTTTTTCATGTTCGGTGAACTTTTTGATAAAAACTAGACGCCGGAGGTTTTAAATTATATTTTTTCATGTTCATCTGGATTCTATTCTGGAAAGCATTAAGTATAATAAAAATAGACAACTTTCATAGCCTGACCCCATACGTCCAATAATATTGTCAATAATGTACGTGTTGTCAATAGTATTGTGTGTGTGCGGCCGCTTTGTCAATATTATTGTAGAACTCAATAAATTTCTTTCTTTCACTTTTTGATTTAACACGCACGCATACAAATAAAGCTACTGAGCCACTGCGTTATATTTTACTATGAAATATGGCGAATAATATAATATTGTGTAGTGTGCGGGGTCATATATTGAAAAATATAATTATCAATATTGTATTGACGATAATATTGTGTGTGTGCGACAACGCATACCATAGTATGTCAAGTTTGATAATGCCGCGTAAACTCTTTGATGGGTGTGAAAGAAAATTGGTTAAAAATGAGGCCAGTCGTGGCGCAGCGGCACAAAGTGTGATTGTAAAAACAACTGGTTATGGGTTCAATCCCCACTCGAGGAGATGAAATATTTACTCAAATTTATATTTATATTTCTTGGCTCTGGTGTTAAGGCAAAAAGCGGCGTTGAGTTTTGCCACTCAACACGCAATGCCTCCAGAATTCGGTAGAAAGTGGGGAACGAATATATTTAATTTAATATAATTGATCTTTTTTAAAATTATTGTTGTAAGGAATTTGTTAGTCATCAAGTGAGGTGTTTGAAATTTTTGTCTGTGTGCAACTGGCAACATTCGAAGTATTTCAAATTTTTATATACGTTAACGAATAGAATTATAGAGTCGCATTCAAAAGTTTGAACTTGAAGTTCTTTGTGGCGTTGGAAAACTGTGAACTTAATTTAATAAAAGCGTTTTTTTGCAAATACGAGCAAGATCTTTGATTTTTTAAAGCGGACACTAAAATCTTATTAGTAAATATGTCGAGGGATATTTATTACTCCGAAAAATACCGTGACGACGAACATGAGTACAGGTAAGTTATTATAATCTTTAATATTTCAGTTCATATAAATGTTTGAATACGTGTTTTTACACGTATTTTAATTAGAATAATGATTAGTTATTGTTATAGGATTATTGCTTAATAGCCAAAATAAAGAACCTTATAAATCGTTAACATATTTTAAAAATAAGTAAGACTTCATGAAAACCCTACTTGCATATAATACTTAAATTTTATAAATACTATGTAAACATATTATTTATAATAGTAACGTAACGTAAAAATACGTTACAAAACCTAAACAATAAAATCCAAAACAAACTGACATATTAACTTCTTTTAGGCATGTGGTTTTACCTAAAGAAATGGTTAAGCTGGTTCCAAAGAATCATCTAATGTCTGAACAGGAATGGCGATCTATCGGAGTCAAGCAGAGCCAAGGATGGGTCCATTATATGACACACCAACCAGGTAACTATTAAGAACAATATCCACTACCCACTATTTGAATAAATCCAATCTTTTATAGTTATTTTAATAATAATTTCCTTCTATTTACATAATAAAAATTAAAACTGGTGTTGACAAGAAGTTGTCGACACCAGTTTTAATTAACTTATTGCTTATTATTTGTGATACTAATAATGTTTTTTATTTCATTTGTCATTTCTTTTAAATTGAACTTTTTTTGGCATTTGAATTGTTCTACAAATTTTCTGAAATGGTATTTTTTTCCCCTATATATTATTAGAACTATAAAATCTGCATCTTTTTTAACTTTGGCATCTGTCTGTGCCATCTATTCCTGGTCCATTGTCAATAAAATACACTAAATCTTGAATTTTAGTATATTATATATTATTGGCTCTTTCTTTTTTTAATGATCACAACTTCTATAAGAGATAGCTTTAAGAGGTTAAACCAATCACCTTTGCATACTTTAATGTCATTTGTATCTATTATGTGCAATAAAAATATTCTATATTATTGTTGTATCTTTGCAGAACCACATATTTTACTATTCCGACGTAAGAGGTCACCTTCAACTAACAAAAAGTAAAATTTAAAGGATAATAATTGTGACCAATGTTATGTACAGTTATCATGGAATTAGACTTAATTATTTTTAACATTTATAAAGTGCTATTCCAAAACAGGGATAGAAAAATATTTTTCAGAAAATATATAAAGAATTTAATGTAGCATTTGAACTTGCTCCTCTTGGATAAGTCCTGAGCTCCAACCACGAAGGTATGATATGTTCTTATCAAGTTTATTAAAGCTAATGTGTGACGTAGTGGTCAAAGCACTTCAATTATTGAGTCCTGCTATTTTAATTTTTTTACATGTATTCTGAAAAATATTAAAACTTAATTTAGCTTGCTTAATAACATGCATTGGACAGTTTTCATTTAATATGAAAATTACTTAGACATTACTGTAAATTTTCTGTTATGGTATTTCTTATATACAATATATACAAAATTTGTACTCAATTATTTCAGTTAAATAAATATGTTTGTAAAAAGTTTTTTAGATGTGAAATATTTGATCTATAACTTAAAAATTTGAATTGGAATATGTATCTAAGTATGATTGATATTGCCATATAAGCTTTATAAATAAACTTCAATTAAAATCTTTAAGTGTGGGTCTTAAATTTCATCGGTAATCTACCCATTTTAATATTGTGATGAAGACCCTATTTGAAGGTTCCTATTTTGTGTATACAATAATTTACTGCCATAAAACAATATATTTCTTTGTTAGGAGTGTGATGATTAACGATCTTCATTCTGTATTTTTTAAGTTGCTGTTTAAAATAAGTTGTTAATTTGTAAGTTCATTCATTTAATTAAGAATTATTTTAATGTGTAAAAAAAAAACTCAAAAATTAGCTTAATAAGATGATGAAAAAATTACCAATTTATTGTTTTTGGTTCAGCTATGGACCAAGTATACATTTAATTGGTATATTTTGGGTTGTAATTGTAAATAATGAAAATTCTTAAGTTATCAGCACTGTATCCTTGTCAGGCGTTATAAATTTTAATGAAATCGGGGTACAAATAAATTATTTTGGTGCTATGTCGTCATTTTTATTTATATATAGATCCCCTTTACTATGTTATAAACCCTATTTTAGCAGTAACATAATAAATGTATTAAACAAGAAAGTAAATGTGTCATCAAATGTACAAATGTATTATCAATACCCATATTTAGGTTTTGTCATTTTTATTTAATGACATTTTTAACGAATGCTTTCAAGCTTCATAGAGACCTATAGCGAAGCTTAGGTGATAAAACGAAAGAAATGTCATATAATATATATCTTTTAATCGATAGGGGAGCGGCTATAGATTTTTTTAAAATATAAAAAAAACTGTTTCATTGACATACTCGCTCGTGTCAGATTGATATCCATCCTATCTATTCTTTTAAATGCAATCTGTTTGTTTCTATGATGGTGGTCGTCTGTAAGGGTTAAAAATAAAGAAAAAAAGGAAAGGGAACCTGAAAAAAAGGCTTTTTTACAACTTTGTAGCTCTCCCTTTATGTCACTCTCAAATTGTCAGATTAGTGGAATATACATGATTTAACATGTAACTAACTCACTGTATGTTAATCCGACGAGCTCGAAAATTAGATGATCATTTTTTTTACTAATCTATCCTTTATCCTTGAGTGGCGGCCATATATGTGGGGCTCATTTATGGTGAAAGTACTTAACCAAATAGGTACAAGGAAAAAAAATATTTTAAACTGCAGCGGTCTAGTAAATCTCTAAGTCTCCGCTTAGGCTCTCCTACCATAAGTTTCCAATGTTTGTAATGGAAATAAATTTTATCTTTAACCATAATTATATAGCAACCAATACTTAAGTAATTTTCTCCAAATTGTTTTCTTTGCATTGTCTTTTAATTTTAACACTATAGTGAATGAATTGATTATTGCACTGAACATACTTATAATTTGTCTACCATTTACCATATTTTAAAATTGCACAAAGCCTTATTATTTATTTAATCCAATTTATAAATCTTTAGGCTTAAATAAGAGACATTGCATGTTGAGTGGAGGTACACTAATTTGCACTTTATACCACCACTACCAGAATATGGAAATGAAAATTAAAACAAAGCTTTTAAAGTTTATTCAATTTATTAAAATAAAAGAACTAGAGGCCAGTTGTGACAATAGGGGCACAAGCGAGCAACTAAATGTTGTAGGTTGTAGATTTGATTCTAACTTGAGGATATGAAATATAATGATGAAGTTCTGCCACTCCACATGCAATGCCTCCAGGATTCGGTGGAAAGGGAGGGACTTGTCTTAACACAAATTTTCCAGGTTCAGTCTATCTTAGTACAAGCTGGATACAGTGTAAAGCTAAAAAAAACATTATTTCAAACCACTTTGTTAACTCATAATAAGACCCAGTGTTAATGTAGTCTTTCTATACTGAAGTAAAACTATTTAGTAATTTGAGAATCAAGTAGATATTGTGGGAAAGTCAATAAGTAATAAAAAATATATTTGTATTAATTTTATTTTCTCTTTTTTTTAGCAGTAGGTGACAATGTCGGTAATTTTGTCATTTCTGGTTGCGAAAAATCCATAGAGTCTACTTTTATGTCATCTGTAACACCATCTAATAACTCAAGACCTTGCAACTGTTCTTGTTCTAGACTATGTAGCATTTGAAATCCAGGCTCCAGGGATGGTGTAAAGGCTCCATCAAGAGCAGCTGGGAAATGTAATTCTGGTACTTCTTCCAATTTAAGTTGTGGTGCAATTTCACCAATTGTCAAGGCTTCACAATGATTCCTTTGCTCTTCACATTTACTTTTGATTTTTTCATGGTATTTTATTACTCGATTCTCATAGAAATCATGTAAGTTGCCAACATTTAATTCAGTAAAAACCTTTGAAACAATATCTGGAAATCCAGAATTGAGACCACTCGCTTCCCTATCTATAACTGTTCTCATAAGCTTACACATATTTGACATGTACATGTCTAAAGAATCAGCGACAGTATTTAAAGCACTATTTGTGGATGCAGCAAAACCAACATGCCCTATAGCTATAGCTGCACATTGCTTCAGGGCTCGTTTATGGCTTTCTGGAGTAAAAGGTAAAATTATTGGCCCTTTTCCTAATGAAAAATCACAATACTCTTTCGGAAGAAAATTTATAGGAGGTATTGCTTCATGCTCAATTTTTATAACTGGTTCAGGCGGAGGGTTTGGTAAGCTTAACGAGTCTATTCTAGCGCCATCGTATATAGCGGCCTCAGTCCTGTCAATAATAGCAGATAGTTGTCTCGAATATGCTTGTAATTGTATAGTATGTGTTATTAAATTTGGTTTCGGCAACTCGATTGGTGAAGATTTCACTGTAATTGGTATTTCTGGGATATTTTGCATACCTAATTCAATAATAGGGTTAAAGTTAACATTTTGTAGTATCGTCTGATCATTATTTTCGTCTTCAAATTCACCCCAAAGTTGCCTATTTGCCATTGTATTTTCTGCAATGCTGTTTAGTATTATTGCAAAATTGCAATAATACTACGTAGACACTATAGTTTATCTAAAGTGGTCGTAAGTTTACAATGTTTACTTTCTCTTGTTACCGCTCTCTCGTTTTTTTTTATTTTATACTAATATAAATTAGAATTTTGTTTATACACACAACGCATGGAAAAAATAAAACAATGTTTTTGACTTTGGCAGCCGTCACCACAGAACACATATACCCAAAGGGCTATTGACACAACTTTTGACGTTTTATAAAAAAAGACAACCAAATTTAGGGATGCACAAACTTTATATGACAAACATTCCAAAAACAAAAAAATATATAATGAAATTAGCTTTCCGTCATTAACAGTAATAATCTTTTTTTTGATAATAATGAACGGGTTTTTATATATATTATAAATCGACGTTATATTTTGTCTTTTTTTTCTTTTGTGCTTTCAAAATCTAAAATGTGCTTTTCAAAATATCTTCCAATATTATAAGTAAATATTATTATTTATATATATATATGTATGACGTATCTAATCTCTCGTTTAATTGCACATATATTCAAAGACATTAATTAGCTTTTAACGGTAACTCCGTATAAAAGTATGAAAATTAATTATTCGAAGAACATACTTTCCCTCTACATAATGAATATTACATTATAATATTATTAACAAAAACTAAATATAAAATATCTTTTTTATTAATTTCTAATACTACACGTGTGTAATCTGTACTACACTAATCTGTCGTCGTCTTTTATTACACATCTCTTCTTTAGAGTAAAAACTTACATATTATCTGAATATTTAAGTTCTCGATTTTTCGTATGAAGATGCATATGTATCTATACAATATTAAGATTAAAATATAATTAAATTAAATGTATAAATTCTATTTAACTAAATGAAAATATGACAGATACACGTTCTATTAGGATTATTTACTTACTTACTTACTTACTTACTTACTTAACTTCACGCTTTATCCCTAGCGGGGTAGT
>DWAO01001190.1:0-20125 GCA_018230605.1 Heliconius congener
AATTATACTAAACAAAAATCTGTATGGAGAGCAATTTCGTTATAATTAGGAAGTATACAAGAAATGAATTAATTTTAACAATAATAAAACAGCATATTGGATATGCCGGAAGGTTACTAATACTAGCATATGCTAGAAAATGTAGCATAAATCCACTAATATAATGTGGTTTTCAAAACCGAGAATTCAAACTGTGTTCTGGCGTCGAGGCAAAGTGCGGCGTTGAGTTTCCCCACGCAACACGCAATGCCACCAATTTTCATTGGGGAACGGAGTGTCTTAACTTTCGTTCGATCTCCATTCGGAAAATAATTATATTTAAATTATGTTTATTAAGGCCTTATATTTCTTGTAGTCTTATCTTTTTTTTTGCGAATTTAGTTAAAAACAGTTTTCCTAAAAAATAAGAAAAACTCAAAAAAAGGTATATCACAATATACATATTTTATGTTTAGCTTCTAAAAAATTGGAAAATGGATGAAATAAGTATATTATTATAATTAAATAAAACAAATATAAACACAATAAAAGCTATTGTATGTTATAAGCTCAGAAATTCAATATAAACTTTGTCGAATGAAATTATATTGAGTTTGTGGAACACGAATTTTACATTACCGCCGATTATATCAGTCTCCGTCTTTTTAGTATTCAATTATAAAATATTTTACGAAACACGAGACGTTGTTTATTAAGTGGTGGAACTCAACGCCGCACCGTTCGTCTTCCAGAGCGAAATTTTTATTTTGTTTGTTCTTTAGCTCTACGCTGTATTCCGCACTTAACAGGATATACAGATGGAACCTGGGACCCTTGTGTTGAGACACTCGGTTCGCCTTCACCACTTTTCGCTGAATTCTGGAGGTACGCACGGTTTGCCTCTTTACCAGAACGAAGAAATGAAAATATTAAATTTACAATTTCCTTGAATGGGAATCGACCCACAACCTGATACGCTTACAGTCGTACCCGTAGGGGTACGACTATAGGAATAATCTTAAGCTAGGTATGGCTTACGCCACAAGAGAAAATTATTCCCTCGACTGGGGATTGTACCAACAACCATCGCGCTTATATGCGCGCTTATAGACCGCTACGCCACGATTTCTTCAAATACAATATTAATTCAAAATATTAAATCACAGTGGAATGGCAGCGTTTTAATAATTTATAACTTCGTTAAGAGATGTGACCTCATTAGATTAAGCTAATTAGAAAAAAAGCACTGGATTTGGTACAAGATGTTATAAAATTGATAAAGCTGTTAATGTTTTTGAAATTATAAGACTATTTGTTATATTAACTTAAAAGCTAATATATTTAGGCCGTCGTGGGGCGTCTGACTGTAAGCGCGACGGTTGTGATTTCGATTCCCACTCGAAACGAAACGTATGAATTTCACATCTTAACTAATTAAGATAGACGCTAGGTCTATAGACTAACTAAATTGCGTTTATAAGCAACAAAATCTACCCTACGTTCATTGATACTTGCAAAATAAAAAATTCAAATGTGATTTATTTTTTATTTTTGGTGTGAAACATCTAAAGGCGCAGGTAAACCAGATATTAAATGTAAGTAAATGTTTATTAAATAAAATCGTAACACTTATTTTTTTTTTACTATACTGTATGTATTTAGTTTCTGTAAAAATTTCATGTTTTATGCATATTATTTGTAAGAACACGGTGTTTTACATCTGTCGAGCAACCCATGACGCGTAATCAATTTTTTCACGTTTTAACATATTTTTGCTTCAGAGACTGTTGGTACAATTCATTAAATGATTTATGTGGTGGCATTTAACACAATTTTATCATATTAGATTATAAAATTGCCCCCAGAGGGAAAATTAATCTATAACAAAATCCGTTACAGTCATAATTTGAATCATCATATTGGGATCGGTTCGTGAAGCTGATTATTTAATTTTATTTTACCAAAAATAACATTGAAATATTAAATTAAGTTAATCCTCATACAAATGATTATAGGGTAAAAGCCGACTATAGGGTAAAAGTTACACTTCATAAATATACGGTATGTATGTATATATATATATATATATATATACATATATATATATATATGCATATATATATATATATATATATATATATATATATATATATGTTTATATACTTGTACAAGCCTAAGTAGCGTATGCTTAATGCAGATTTGATTACTACACTAACGAGTTTGTTCGTGTTGTATGGTGGCATATCCTCATACACATACATACACATACAAATTATTAGTTAGTATATTACAGGAGTAATATACTAACTAATAATTTGTATGTGTATAATAGATAATTCCGTTTGAGATTTCTTTTTGTTTATCTTTCAAATCAAATCAAATCAGCTTCACGCTGTATCCCGCACACAGCAACCTAGTGCTAAGACACACCGTTCTCCACTTTCCGCTGAGTTCTGGAGGCATTGCGAGTTGAGTGGTGGAACTCATCGCCCCTCTTTGCCTTGACACCAGAGCGAAGAAATGCATATATAAATGTAAATAAATATTTTATTTCCTTAAGTGGGGATTGAACCCACAACCAGTCGATTTTACAATCACAGTTACTGACCCTGCGCCACGATTGGCCTCTCTCTTGTTTTCTTTGTTTTTTTTTTATTCTAAACTATTTTTTTTTAGGTTAAGCTATAACAAACTAACTATTTAATAAACTCTAAGAATCTGAATTTGAATTACTTGTTATGATTGTATCCTCGTGACCCTTGGCAGTTACTAAGCTTAAGTGACAAATACCATATTATGGTAAAGGTCAAATGGGGAACGTAGTGTCTTAACACTAGGTTCCCTCTGCTTCTTTCCTGTGTATAGCGTAAATCTGAGTTTAGGTAATATTTTTTTATGTAAATTCTACTTGCTTATTATTAGTATTCAAGTAATTTAATATTTGAATCTACGACCATCGCAATTATTTCACCACTACCATTAAATCGGACCGCTAATTTCAAATTATACAATAAACGGTTACTACTTGGTTTCATATAGATAGTTCGTATTTCCAGATAATTAAGCTATAATGTGGATATTTTCGGTACATCGCCTAACAGTGTTTTAAACTATCGTTAGGGCCGCACCTAAGGTGGTTACAAATTTGTCGCTTTGTCGTTTCACGTTAATGGTGGGTCAGATTTCGGTAATCTTTTCATTTTACACGGAGTAGGATACACCCTTTTCTATAACAACAAATCATTTGTGCAAAAATAAAATTTATAGTTGATAAAATTGAAGACACGCCTTTTTTTCAACAGAATACATTAGTATGTGGTAATTAACACACATTAAAAACAGCCTACTCCACAAGCCATCTTTCATCCTTCTTCAGATCAGCTCGATGGTACCATAATATTGTCATCAAATCTACATATAATTCCCAAGTGCATGTAAATCAGATTCTTATATTCTCTCTTCTCTTCGATCTTTATTATATAGTTAAAGCTCGACTTAATAAAAGGGCTTTAAAAAATCGAGTGTAAAGAAATTATTAAATCAAGATAATAAAGCCAAAGAAGAAAGAGGCCAGTCGTGGCGCAGCGGCAGGAAGTGTGACTGTAAAACTGACTGGTTGTGGGTTCCATCCCCATTCGAGAAAATGAAATATTTACTTAAATTTATATTTCCATTTCGTCGAGGCTAAACGCGGCGTTGAGTTCTGCCATTCAACACGCAACGCTTCCAGAATTCGGCAGAAAATGGGGAACGAGTGTTTTAACACTAGTTCCCTCTGCCTACCTAGCTGTGTGCGGGATACAACGTGAAGCTGATTTATTTATTTATTTATTTTTTAAGATAATAAATCTACTAAAAAGAAAACTCTATCACTTTAGCACCGATTGCGCCAACCCCACAATAACAGGGTAAAGCGTTCATTTCTTTAAACCATTGCAGTTTTCAGTTAACCTAGTTCCAGCAACATGCACAATCACGTGTTTAATAACACTGTTAGAATGCAATATGCACAATATTGCGCTTTAAGAATATTGTGTTTGGAGAATTTTGTACTTAGCTTAATGGTAAAATATTTGAGTAATGATAAACTGAAGCCGTCGTGGTACGGTTTTTTTGGAAACGTGACGGTTGTGGGTTCAATTTCACTTTGGGTTAGTGAATTATTTGGATTTTCTGTCTATAATAACGAGGCAAAGCTCGCTACACACACTAATAGTAGAGAAATTTGGGGTAGTGATTCTTTTTCCTAGCTATGGTTAACTCCGCCTTTCAACACGCAATCTTTAGAACACTAATTGGAAAATGGGGAACGAAGTGTCAGATTAGGTATAACATTAGGTGAATTGAATCAAGCTGAAAAATAATTATTTGATATTATACATTGACTACTTGAAAGCAGATATTATTGGATTGCAGCGTTTATTCTGGTTTATATTTTGCGGTTTTTCGCCTAAGTTATTTTCAGGTTCCCTCTGCCGTATGCGGGATACAGTGTTAAGATGAAAAAAATATATATACATATATATTTTTAATACTTATACAATATTTTCGAGTTAACATTAACACAGTGTTGCGGCTAAGCGACACCATTTTGCACACTTAAACCACTTGAGTACAGCTAAATGGGCAACTTTTTATACGTTTTTATTCCTAAAACTTGTATCCCGCGGGATAACTAAGTTTCGACACGTTCATGTACATTTATAGCCATTGGCTAAGTGTATTGAACGTCGAAATTTTTATAGGAATATTACTTGTTATTTGGTTAGAATGCAATTTAACTTGTAGTTTAATTGTAGGTATGTGCATATTGAAGGTTGTTATGATTTTTTGAATTATTTAAATTTTTTTGCTCTGGTCACAAGACAAAGCGCGGCGTTGAGTTCCGCCACTCAAAAAAATAAAATATTCTTTTTAAGCTTCACGTTTTAGTTCACTGCGAATAGACAGTGAGAATCTAGTGTCAAGACACTCTGTCCTCGTTTTTCCATCAGGAACGTTGGACATGCAGACGGAGCTCAACGCCGAGGTCAGCTTACCAAAGCTGTATCGAAACCATAATCATTGCGATAAAAGTCAGATACTGTCGCACTGCGCCACGATGGTCTTGATTTAATTAACAAATACACAAAAAACGATATATAAATAGACTGTATAAACATATATGTATTTACAGTTAAAGTAAACAATAAAATATTAACAGAAAAACATATTTTATTATTCTCTTAGCATTTCTATGAATTCGTACAAGGCTTTGTTGGCGTAAGCTGGTAAACGTGTGAAAATAAGTGAAAATATTGTTGAACAAATTCCTATAATAATGAAATATTATTATAAATATTGCTATTGCCGGTGAAGAAAAATCTTTGTGTTTTTTTATGATAAAGACGTATAGTGTAATTATTGTTATTATTTTCTAGTTTTACGCTGTGCTCGCCCGTATATAGCAGTAGGCTGAGGGAGGGAGATGTTAGGTCACTCCGTGCCCCACTATCCGCAGATTTTTCTGTGGCGTGCTGTTTCGCGGAACTTAACGTCGAACTTCTTTTTAAATTTTTTAAAGTGTCACTTACACTAGGAAAGAAAAATATATATTTTTTAAGTTTTCAAAAAAAAAGTAATGACATACCAGACATTTAATAATTGTACCAACAACATCACAGTGACTGTACTTATAAATTCTTTGAAACTTTTACGTAACGTTGCAAAACGCTTTTTCCAATAGATCGATGCACACAGAATGTAAAGTTAATGGTTTGCTCCAAGTTAAAAATGAGACGCGATTTATCCTTAGAATACCAACACGTTAAGAATTTCGTTCCATCAATGTTTCGAGATTGTTTTGTTATAAAGTTGTTTTAAGTTTCGAAAATAGTATTGTTTGAAATGTTATTTTTATCTAAAATTTAATATTTCAGATTGCTGATGATATATAATATGAATAAAATAATAATATGGAAAACAGCGGTACAGCGTTTGACTGTTGACGTAGCGATTGTAAGTTCGATTCTTACTTATCATTTTCGTTTCCTCGCACTGATATCTAGGCTAATAGCGGTGTTGAGCTCCGCTATATAATATACAATGCCTCTATAATTGGGCGGAAAGAGAAGTACGGAGTATATTGACAATAGGGAACCTATTGTACCCACATCACAATGTCTGTCTGGCTACCCTGCTAGATGCGAGACACAGCGCTAAATTAAAAATATATTATATGATTATAGTATAATACCATATTTTTATGACTAATCTTAACTTAAAGCTTTATTTATTAACATGTGAACTACATTTTCAGAGTCGTTGTAAATTGTAATAATTAAAATATTAACTTTGTTATATACATATACTATTATAATTTAAGAAAAATATTAAACTTGAGCCAATATACAAAATAGCTTTCCATTTTCTTGATTTAAAACCAAGGAACTCTTTGTACGGGATTGCCGTTGCATTGTGGACCTGACGTCGGTACACAAAGTCAGTTCCTATAATGTAACAACTTTACGTTGTTCGAATTCGTTAAGACAGTTGAATTAAAATTTAAAAATTAAGTAGGAAAAATATTTATTAAGAAAACGTATAAAAATTTGAAAGTAGCGGGATTGAACCCGCGTTTCCTTGAAAACCTTCCAACCGCTCCAAAAGTGATATGAATGCATATGTTAAGATTATTTACTATGTTGTTTCAACATATTACAGAAATCTACGTTTCACCATTATCATTCATTTCATAATTCAGAAGAAAACCAAATAGTGAATTCCTTCATTCTTTATTCCTTTTTATTCCAAAGAAGCGCGGGTTCAAATCCCGCTACGTTCAAATTTTTATACGTTTTCTTAATAAGTGTGGAATAACGCTTTAACAATGTTAAAAAGAAAAACTATTTTTTTTTGTTTAGTTATGGCGCAGGGGCACGAGCGTACCCACTTGAGTAATTGAAATATTTAATATTTTAATTTCCTCGAAAAGTGGGAAACATTTTACAGTACAAATTTGC
The DNA here is from genome assembly GCA_018230605.1 of Heliconius congener. Lineage (NCBI taxonomy): Eukaryota > Metazoa > Arthropoda > Insecta > Lepidoptera > Nymphalidae > Heliconius > Heliconius congener. Next base: position 6,981 of record DWAO01001190.1, read on the forward strand.
AAGTTATTGCGAAAGGTGATATTAATTAATCAAATTTTAGTTTTTTATTCGGACATGAAGGTATTGCTGTTAGCTCATCTGAATTTTACAGCGATGCCGGGTGAGATGAAAAGAAGAAAATCTTTTCCTAAAAACTCGCTAGAGTCAGCAAGAGAGTCTCCTGCAGTATTTGAACCTTTCCAATACAAGCAAACCAAAGTTCCCTATTCTGAGAAAACCAGTCGCGAACAAAGCAATGCTTTTTATTGAGCTTATATAGAAAAGAAAGATTATATAGAATAGAGAATGAAGGGACTTACCACAAAGTTTGTTTTGATCACTTTATAAAATGGATGATAATGGTGATATTTGCATTTCTATAATATGTTAAAAACAACAAAGTAAATAATTCTCTCATATGCATTTATATCACTTAAACATAATTATATGTACATTATAATTCCCAGCTAAACGTTTACTTTGTCAACGAACACATAAATTCTGCATTCATAAAACACGATAGCAAGCGTTTTATGAATTAAGAATTCATTTTATAACATCACAGATTTAAATTTAAAACGTACGTTATAATTTAATATGAAAAATATGCAGCAATAATGAAAATTCTAAAACAAAGTGTATACGTAAATAGAAAACGTGCCTAGGATGTATGTTTAATTATATTACAAAGGAGATATTTGAGGCTACTCGTGGTGCAGGGGCACAAGCGTATGACTGTTAACGCAACTGGTTTTGGGTTCGATTCCCACTCTAGAAAATTAAATATTATATATTTCAATCTTCGTTCTGGTAAAACGGTACACACAATCCCTTAAAATCGGCGGAAAGTAGAGAATGGAAGTATTTTAATGGAAACGGATTATTTTAGCACTAAGTTCCCTCTACTATGTTATGTTATGTGTTGATACAACGTGAAGAAAACAGAAAAAGTTTATACGTAAACAGAAAACGTGCCTAGGATGCATGTTTAATTATTTTACAAAAGATATACATCAGTGCGTTTGACCTATAAACCGGTTCCGTACAAAAATAATACTGTTTGTAAAAGGCAAGGGTTACGGTGAAAGCCTTCATAAACATTACCTCCGCCTTAGAAGGCTCTAGAGACTCAAATGGCAGGTCACATTCTTGATGTTGAGTCACGTTTTAGAAAAATAATGGTATTAAAGTTATTTTGAAATCATTTTCATAATGGAGTCTTTGTTATATATATTTTATGAAAAACTAGTCGTTACCTGCAACTTTGTTCGCTTGAACTTGTGCCATATGAATAATCCTGATTTTTCCTGTCCTATAAGAATATAATGAAATCATCTCTTAGTGCTCTCCTATACTCCCCAAGGAATCTATTCTAAATTTCAGCCATCTACACCGCGTAGTTTCGTCTGTAATTTGTCTACCATACATTTATTAAAGGATTCAAATTTGAATATCTATCAGATATGACAAAATCAGAGGCCAAGCGCGGCGTTGAGCTCCGCCTTTAAGCACGCAATACCTCGTGAATTCAGCGGAAAGTGGGGAACGGAATTATGTACCCAGGTTAACTTTGCCTACTCTGCTATGTGCGGCATACAGCGCGAATGTAAAAAAAAGAAGCCCGACTATATTACTAATTTATGCTCCTATAAAATATTAATAATATTTGATTGGAAAATCACTTTGAGCGTTTAGTCAAATAAATTTAAAGTTAATCACGAGTGCGAAGTCGCAGTAAAAATCTAGTCTTTTACACGTCTGTTTCACCGAGAGTGGGTTCCACTATTAGAAATGTCGCCAAAGTAACTTCTCAACTTAGATATCATTAATTCTTCTTATCATTATTCCATGTCGGGAATTTCAACATGAATATTTTAATAAAGTAAGAACTCTATAATGCAATATGAATAATGGAATTCTAAAATGATTTTATTTCATTTCATACAGTAAAGAGAAAGAGAGTAAGTTTTTTGGAAAGTCACTTTGTTTCGTTATTATTATTTAAGCTTCACGCTGTATATAGCAGGGTAAGCAGAGGGAACTTAGAGTTAGGACACTCCGTTTCCCGTTTACCGTTCAATTTACGTGTATTATACATGTTGAGGAAGGAATTTTTGTGTGGGACTCATCGCCGCGCTTTGTCTTGTATTATCACGAGTTACGAAATGAAAATAATTCATTCTTGTGATTGGGAATCGAATTCACATTACTCAAATTTACAAACAGATTCTGTGCTGCTCCACTACGACGGCATTCAATGATTATATGTATATTTTTTCTAGTAGTGTCTGAGAATATAGCGTTCAGCAAAACAAATTTTAGCTTTATAATATTAACATACATTTATATTCTTCTGAGTTAAATTGAAACCCATAATAATTGAAATAAGACGGAGTGCCAATAGTACTATACTTTAAGACAAGATTTTTTCATAGCTTCCCAATTTATCCCGCACATCGCACAGTCGGGAACTTGGGAACCTATTTTTAAAATATTTTGTTTCGTTCTCCACTTTTCGCCGCATTCCTGAGGCACTGTGTGTTAAGTGATGGAACTCAACGTCGCAAAAACCAAAATACAAGAGCAAAAAACTTTTGATTAAGTTATCCACCAAGACTCATATGAGACAATAAAATTTGTATAACAGAATCACAAAAGCGAATTTGCGGAGCTTTATTTTTGCGCCATAAAAAAGGTTTATTGTACTGCTTAGTTTTATGAAAGGAACTAATGTTGGGACGGAGAAAAGGGGAGAATTAAGTTGTCAACTTCGAAATGTCGAGGGAAAATTATTATATGGACAATATGAAATGATCATTACACGTATACTACAAAATGGGGAGTCGTCTGTATTATGCTCTTGGGTGTCCGTTTAGTCGTTTAATTTTTTTTGTCTTTTTTTTTAGCTTCACGCTTAATCCCGCATTTCACAGGGTAGGCAGAATTAGCCCAGTGTTTTCCGACGAATTTTAGAGGCATTGAGTTGTGGGACTCAACGCCGCGGTGTATCTCGATGTTAGTGTGAAGAAATGAAAATATGAAATATTTTATTTTCTTTAATGGAAATTGAGTCCACAACCTTTCGCCTTTATAGTCACAGGCATGTGCCCCTGTGCCATGACTGGCCCCAGTCTGATCTAGTAGTTTCATTTTACTGGTAATTTGATTTCATAAAATATTGTACTCATTTATGTATATGTTGTATGTATATTTGTAAATTGCTGATTAAAGGAATGCGCCTGGGGAATACGACGATTGAGTTTTAAAAGCTGTTGTAATGGATTATTATATCAAAATGGATTGGCAGAGATTTTTCGCTATTTACGTCATATAGCAGGGTAGGCAGAGAGAACCTAATGCTATGACGTCACCGTATTCACCACTTTGAATCCAATTCTTGAAACATTGCGTGTGGTGGAATACAACGCCGAGGTTAGTCTTCATACTAAGAAGGCGAAACTCGACTAGGCAGAGAAAATGAAATGAAAGTGGGAATCGAACCTACAACCGTTGCTTTTACTGACAAATGCTAATTAGAGACTGCTAAAATAATATTTGATGGTTTCAGCTTCAATTTTTATATAAAACAAAATCATTTTGATTTTATATAAATCAAAATTCCAAATGAGACATCAAACGTCAAAATTCCAAATGATTCATTGAACATAATAGTAGATTCATTCACTGATATTAAAGTGCATATACCAAAACACAAATAAACAATTAAAAAATTTTTGTCTGTCTGTTTGTTTGTCCGACCGAATTTACACGGGAACTGTTTTGTTTGCAGTTCGCGCTTACTTACCGCCCATCTAAATAGATGTGAAATAACTAAACGTTTTTCTATTAAACGTGACAACTTTTCCAAGTAAAATCAAATGAAATCCCAAAAGATTAAGATCCATAAATCCTTAATCAAAAACCAACTTTACTTCTTTCTCCCAAACAACAATTTACTGTGTCCTTTTCAATCCGGTTTCCGATCCTTCCACAGCGTAGTTTCGGCACTGTTGAATATTACGGAGGACATTCGGTGTGCTATGGAGAACAACAAGCTCACTGTTATGGTACTACTGGATTTCAGCAGTGCTTTGAACTCGTTGGTTTTGACATGCTTCTTGGTACTCTTCGAGCAAGCAATATTTCTTCTACAGATATAAATTTGTTCAATTCTTGTGTTCAATGTGCAAAAGCTAACGATAATACATCAACTTCGCTTGAGCTTACTGCTGGCGTCCCTCAAGGCGGCGTTCTTACTCTACTTCTTTTCTCTGTCTGTATTAATAATATTTCAAAAGTCATTCATTACTTTTACTTTCCATCTGATGATATGCAGTCACGGTATTTTAAATGAATTGCCTGAAGTCATTGAAAATTTAAACAGCAATCGCAGTGCTATATAATCTTGGGCGGATTCTTTGTATATGTATTTATATAAGTATTTGGATATTATGTTTCCTCTTTATTGTTATTTTTTAAAAAAAATCTTTTTAATTTTTCTCTTTATTGATAACTGCACAATACTCTTTTTCCGCTGTTTGACAGTCATCCACTTCCATTGGTTGGCTGGAAGAGATATTTTAAAAATAAACTCACCTTTGCTAACTAACCTTTTAACTTTTTGTTTCATAATATAAAATAATACTTTAACTACAGTTTAATTAGTCCGTAACAATATAGACAACCATATTAAAATATATTTTTTTTCTTTAACTATTACTCCTATAGTTCAAGCGGGGGAAACCGCGTGAAGGCAACTAGTCATTTATATAGTCTTCACTTCATATTTTTAGTACGACCTTTGATTTGTAAACACAAACCAACGATGACAATGTCTTAAAAAGTAAACAATGACGATTATGTCTTAAAAAGATAACACACTTAATAATGATGAAAACGTCTTAAAAAGTCATTCTGTAAAATGCTATTATATAAACGAATGTGAGCAAACAACAATGTCGGTACCCGATGGTTTAATAGAGCATATGCTTTTAATATAAGTGCTCTTGATTCTGCGTGAACTCGTGGAATAATAACGTATCCCGCACATATACTATAGGATACGAGACGGGATAGGAACAATGAATCCTTTTGTTTTGTTCATACATACATATTTTAAGGGTTAAAAGGGCTGTTTATAATTTTAGTTATGTTAATGTTTTTTTTTTTTAAGTTTACGATGTAATCCCTATATAGTAAGGTAGGCAAGCCTAATTTTGTCGCTAAGAATCTCCATTTCCCTTCCACCCAATTTTAGATAAAGGGATAATGCAGGTTGAATGGCGGTGGTGGTGTTGTTTTGTTACCAAATCAAGGATAATAAAGAAATTATAAGCTCATTTTTCGGAAATGGCGTCGAACCTGCAACCATATCTCCGTGTTAAAACTTATAAAAGTGATATGAAATTTATGTAGAGTAGAGAATAGAGATCTAACGTTAAGTTCACATATTGTTTTACCTCAATCTGTTTGTTAATCGTGAAAAACATTTTCATTATAAATGTTCTGTATCAAAATTGAACTCATAAATATTTTATTTAAATATAATTCTTCCTTATAATCAATTCTATTACCACAAAAATCAAAAAACACCTGCAAATAATACAATAACAAAGAAAACTTTTTACATCACTACATCGTATCAGGTTGTAACTTCGTATAAAAAGCGAAGCTAAATACACTAACGGTACAAATAAAAAAAAAGCTTCCTTGTTGTCTTCTGTAATCAGCGTTACCCATTAATTGACCTCACTTCCCCCTAACTCTCACTCCGTAGTATCCTCCTATTTCAACTATTTACGTAAAATTAAGCTTCTCAGCTCAGTAATTAATGAACCTTCTCTAATGGTTGGGATGGCTAAAGTGTATTGGATATTGTATTTATTGTATTTATTTTATTTATCTACAGATTTTAATATGTTATTATATAAAAATTCTTTATTATTATTTACTATTTTGAACATAACGTTTGAAATATTTATAACTTTAAATAGTCAGACTATACATACTGAGGCCAGGCATAAAGTGTGACAGTAAAATCGACTGGTTGTGGGTTTATTCCCCACTCGAGGAAATGAAATATTTATTGCCGTTTATATTTTCATTTCTTCGTTCTGGTATCAAGGGATAACCCGGCGTTGAGTTCCGATACTCAACACGCAAATCCTCCAGAACTCGGCGGAAAGTGATGAACGGAGTAGTTTCCCTCTGTCTAACCCGATGTGTGCGGGGTACAGCGTGAAGCTGATTTAATTTAATTGATCAAATACACGTATATTGTACAGTACATAGTGGTACAGTGAAATTGTTCTTGGATATAAACGATTGTAAATTCAATCCACGACCGGTATATAATAAATACCGTAGTATTATTTCCTTAGTTTCTTTGTTCTAGTACAAAATAAAACTTTTAAATTGCTTAATGTTTAGTAGTGGTAGTCCACCATTTTGGCATGGCGCAGGACCACTAGAGTGCGAATGTAAGCGCGAAGGTTATGAGTTCGATTCCTTCTTAGGGGAATAAAATATTTATTATTTTCATTTCTTTGAATTCCATCATCCCCGCAATACCTGAAGAAAGGGAACAGAAGTGTCTTAATGGTGAACGGACTGTTTTAAGACTAGATTCCTAATTTTCCTTTGTCTACCCTAGCAGGGTATATAGTTAAAGCAAAAAAATAACTAATAGAATGACGAAATAGTATTGACACCTCCAAAATATTTACCATAAATTTTTGAATCATACAGACTAAATAATTTAAAAAAATAAATTAGTAGATCATTATATAGACAAACTCAAAACTACAATTAATCAAATGAAATCAGTTTAGTTTAACTACACAGCGCAGTTAAATTCTAATCTAGTTACTGTTAGCTCCAATCAAGTGACAGAGTTGTTTGTGTGTACCTATATGTTTAAAAAGAATACAATTAATATTTTTATTTCATATATTTCAAAAAGGCGCATCGGCACATCGCTTAGCTATAAGCGACGGTTCTAGGTCTAATTTACACTAAGGGCAATTAACTATTTTCATTTTCTTCGTCCTGGTAAAAAGATAAAAGGCGGCGTTTAATACTGTTACTTAACACGCAAATTTTTTGATTTTTCAATTCCTGAGATTAGCGCCTTTCACCAAACAAACTCTTTAATCTAATATCAATACATACATTTTAGTATGGATTATTCTAGTCACTATAATATATAGATCGTGTTAGTTACTATGGTGACAACAGTACACACTGGTGTGTCCGCCATACATCCTGTTAATTTATTCGATGGCTCAGTAATAAATTACGTAAACCCTGTCCTACTTCTAGCTTTGTAATGTCATCGTTATAATATTGCTATAATTTTTGTTTTTAAAAATTATGTTCATAACAACTTATAGATTCGCGATGTATGAACCTAGTGTTAAATCACTTCATTCTCCATTTTTCGCTGAATTATCGATGTACGTGTTGAATTGCATAAATCAACGCCTCGATTTGTCTTGTTAACAGAGCGAAGGAAAGGCATAATTTATTCTTGCTATTGGGAACTGAACCCATAAGCCTCGCGATTTCAGTTACTATTTGCGCCCTAACAGCGCCCTAAATCATACAATGTTTATAATGATGAACCTTAACTGTCTATAATAAAAAAACCCTCTAATTCGCTAATAGGATTCTTTAAATCCCTTAAGCCCTTTCCTGATTGTATTAAATCACGTCCAGTCCAGTATTGCGTTGGTTTCGCTCCGATTTCAACACTTTTTATGTTATTTTTTGAATAAACCATGTTAAAATATACATATCAAGGTCGTTGTGGCGTCCGACTGTGAGCGCGACAGTTGGTGGTTTATTTTTATTTTCTCTCCCTTTATAAGAGTCCCAAGCGGCGTTGGCGTTGGGACTCAGTGTCTTTACGAGGGTTAGGAAACTAAGTAATTTAACTTAGATTTCCCCTTTCTACCCGGCTATATGCGTGATACAGCGTGAAGCTGAAAAAATATTGAACAAAAATTCCAAAGTAGGACAATGTCTGACTGTAAGTGTGATTATTGTGGAGTCCATACCACTTGGGGCAATAATTGTATAATTTTTTTTGCTCTGCTGGTCTGGCTTCTCACTGTGCCCTGTCTCAAAGCACGGCGTCGATTTCAGTCACTCACCACGCAATGTCTCTTAAATTAGATGGAAAGAGGGAAACGGATTATTAGCATTAGGTTCCATTTGCCTACCTTACTATACGGGAAACAACGTAAAGCTACTTTCTGATTAATATATCTTCCCACATCAATCTACAAAAATCAATTGTAATTTAATATTTTCCTTGTAATGGAGGGTTTTCTCAGATTTTCTTTTTCGTGCTTTATTAAAACTTATGCTCGTCCATTCCAACCCTTATAATGCTTTAGTTCCGCTCTGGCTTTGTCACTTGCTATATTATTATAAAAGGTCATATTTATTCACTAGACGGGTGGGGTGAAAGGAAACATACGACCTATAATAATAATAAAAATATTACTTTTACTATTTTAGGTTGAAATTCTGTTTTATGTGATGTCTGAATTGATGTCTGTTTTTTATTATAATAATGTAAGCTGTTTTTATAATATTAAATGTTTTATAATATTCATCATAATATAGTTAATGGAAAACTAGAGACGAAAGAAGGAAACTGAGATTTATGAAGCAAGAGTGAGTGTAAAAGAGGCAGGGTGATATCTCAGTTAATCTTCAAGAACACAGTTTCAATGATACTGGTAGAAGGTTACGATAGATATGAAAACGTCTCGGAAGGCATGTTGAGATTTGAGAGAGGGAATTTCTGTAACAGGACAATACTGTCTTAAACTAACTTCGTTGTCTGTTTACCTTTAAAACGGAAATTAGATGCGAGTTTTAGCTAGAAAAACTGAAAATTTTATTTAATACTGTATTTTCATAAACTATACACATAGTGGTAAAAAGGAGACGTCAATTACGATACACGAATATTGCCGATTCAACTAGAGGGAAGGTATTTCGATTCTATTGTAGAAAGGCATGCGTTAAATATTTGTTAATTAGTTAATGTGTAAAAGAATCCATCACAACTGTAATATACGCATGGTTGAAGCCACAACAACGCTATCGTCTTTAACCTGGCATAATTCTTTAACCTGACCTACTTAGAGCTAGCTTTATATTCTGGCCCTTAACAAAATAAAATATAATTTTCATCCATCATTTAAGTGAACGTGACGTACTCGTATACATTTCCTTGTCTCACTCACATGTCATCGTTGACAGCGTAAAGTACATTTAACCTACCTCTACCCCCACAACTAAATCGATAATCGCTAGCGAGCGCGTAAAATTATATAACAAGCTTATCTTATCAGCACTGTACTGAATCATAATGAACGCTAGCATTATATCATCACTTCGCTAGTGATAAAAGTAAAGTTACGTAACTTTACGACAGTGGTAGAGTCAGTGTGCCCATTATGGCGACGTTATGTAAATACTTTTAGTGCTATACTGTACTGTGTGTATAGAGTAAACCTTTTTGAGTTAGCTTTTTTGGTGGAGCTCTATTATGTTCATGCGCGGGTTCAAAATGGTAATGACAGGGACTCTTATAAAAAAATTCATGGTAGTTTTTCATGAAAATTTGGGGACGAAAATGTTGTATGTTTTATGATATATGTTTTTAAATAATAAAATAGACTTTCTGTAAACATATTTATGTGTATAGAAGTTTATTAACATATTTTAAGTTTTAAGTGTATTAGTAAACGCTAATAAATAAATAACTATTTTATATATTTTTCTTATACACAATAATTCTTTATTTATGGTTAAAGATATTTTTCTTTCGCTTCACGCTGTATCCCGCATGTAGCAGGAAAGGCATTTAGGCTTGTATCCCTAAGATTATTTTGTCTCCGAAATAATGCGAAAAATGTTTAGAATAAAAGAAAAAAATGCACTCATTGTCTCATCGACAGTAAGCAATAACGATTATTTCTTTACTCAAGTACTAGAAATTATTCTTGGCAAACTCGAAAATTTGTAAGTATTTCCATGCAGAGATCAGTGATCATGTAACCTAAATGTAACAAGTGTGTAAGAATTTCCATAATTTGATGGGGACGTATAGATTAGCGGATAGAGCACTTGGACTTGCGAGAGGATTTCCAAGCGGCACGTGTTCAAATCCTGCTATGTCAAAATCTTGATGCGTTTTCCGAAAAAAAAACGAAATATTTTTCTTTTCAAGATAAGAAAACTCTAATAAATCAAAATCTAAATACCCTTCTATACGTATAACGGGTGTATTACTACAAAAAAATGCCAAATAAATAAACTTTGTTAACCTTAAAAAGGTAGGATTTCAGGCAACCCTTTGTATTTTTATACGTAATGTTATCATATTACCTTCTCTGATCTATCTGTTATTCGCAAATATATATATATATATATGGAAAATTGAATTATCTGGTTTTTATGGTGGAATATAATGACATGAGAAAAGATCTGAGCTCCTGGTAAGGTAATGATATGGCTTATATATTTAATATTATTTTATTATAATATTATGTATTATGTAATTCATTATTATTGTGGCCAGTCGTGGCGGGGGTTGCGCAATTGTGACTGTAAAAACGACTGGTTGTGGGTTCGATCCCCACTCGAGGAGATGAAATATTTACTTAGATTTATATTTCTATATAGACTTAGAAAGTGGGGGACAGAGTTTCTTAATACTAGGTTCCCTCTACCTACTCTGCTATGTGCGGAATACAGCGTGAAGCTGATTTTATTTGATTCATTATAATTAGATTTTGGTAGTCCTGGTGAAGGAGCACAAGCGTGTGACTGAAAACGCGATAGGTTGTGAGTTTTATATCACTCAAGGTAAATATTATATGAGACAATGTTCCCAACTTAAGACTTGGCTGAAAGTGTGCACTAAGTTTCCAGGTTCCTCCTGTCTTTCCGGATATGTGCGTGATACAGCATGAATCTAAAAAACTATTAGTTGATAAAATGATGCCATTGCTGCACAATATGTTAATGCCTAACAATACACGCGACGGTTACGTGTTCGATCTCTCAGAGCAATAAACTTATTAACCTATGACATGTTCTACGGTAAAAGGTGGTGTGAGTTACATCAGAATGATTAACAGAATGCTTATATGCTTATATGATAGCGTTCCTCTATAAACGGAATTTTCAATATATTTTTTTTAGTTCAAATCAGTTAGTTCCTGAAATAAGCAAGCTTATTCAAACAAGTTCATCATATTTTTATTAGACTAAAGTAGAAGTAAAGATTTATAAATGAAATTCATAAAAGTTTCTTAAATGATGTTTATGTATGTTTAAATTTATAACACAGTTACTAAACATATTATAATATTCGGGAGGCATGGCGTATTGTGTGGTGGAACTCAACGCCGTACTTTGCCGCAGCAGAGTGAAAATGAGAATATTAATTAAAATTTATTAATGAAATATTTTCATTTTCTCAAGTGGGCTTCAAACCCACTACCAGTCGCGTTTACAGTGGCACACTTGTGCCCCTACGCCACAACTGGCCTCACATAGTATAAATGAAAATTATTAAATAGATAGTTTGAAGAAAACTAAATACGAAATGCGTTAATAACTTGAATAGGAATATTATAAAATATTTTTAGCGCTTCATTAGTTGACCGAAAGTCGTAAATATTTTAGGCAAGACAAATAAGATAAATACTCTGACTTGCTTTTGAATTATTGTTTTTTGTTTATTGTTTATTTATATATTTTTGTTTATATAAAATTATTTAATTTAACATCAGCCTGTTTAATTTTTAAGGCTTATTTATAAATATTTATTTATTTTCATTTAATCACCATTTCAGTTCAAAATGGCCTCAGAAAACAACATAGTACCTATTCAACGTTTTTTTGATTCTTGAATTTAATTAAAATTCTTAATACGTCCGCCTTATTTTCTAAAACGACAACTTTCCTTTCGAACCGTCTCGCACTCCCACTTCCAACTTGTTGCCGTGATATGACTCGTAAAATATTTTTGCTTTTGCATTTTATTATTTTTATTACTATGTTCTTTTGTCAGGAAGCTATTTATAGTCTCGCTTCTCTTTGTAACTTTATATTTGCCCATTCTTGTTTAGCTAACTGTCATAGAGAACGGTGTTTTTTTTGTAATTTTTTTCACTGAGACGTTTTATTTCTTAGGTAAGTTTCAAATATTATTTAGATTTTTCAGAAATATAGTGTTAGGACATTGCGCTCCTCACTTTCCGCCAATTTTTTGAGACATCGATTAGTTACAATTGACATTATTGAATAGACTCAATCAAATAAAATTATTGATTGTTTTGCTATTAAAATATTATATTTTCAATTCTTATTATTTTTTTCTAGTGAAAAGAAGCCAGAGTTCCAAAATTCTTATAAAAAACTTGTACTTAAATAAAAAAGTTAGTAAATAAAAATAAATCAGCTTCACGATGTATCACAGCTGGGTAGGCAGAGTGAAACTAGTGTCAAGACAATCTGTTTCCCACTTTCCCCCGATTATTGAAGGCATTGCGTGTTGAGTGACGGAACTTAACGCTTTGCCTCAACTACAAATAAATAATTCATCTCCTCGAGTGGGGATCGAACCCACAACCAATCGATTTTGCAGTCACACTTTTATCCTCTGCGCCACGACTGGCTTTAAATAGTTAGTCTGAAACAAAAAAATAAATATACTTTAAATTCCATAGAAATATTTAAGTAAATTCTTGATTATTATAAAATTTCAACTCCGTCATGAGTACGTAAAGTCAAAGTTACTAATTAGTCAATAAGGCATGTTTAAAAGTAGGTCGTAATTAGAACATGGCGTCAGTTCGAGTGGAGTTGTAAAATATGTTTAGTTTTCATTATAAAAGTACAGTTTTACGGGAAGGAAAATGGAGTGTTCAACTATACCGCTCTCCATCTCTTGTATGTATTAAGACTTAGGACACTGTCATATTTCAACTATATAATTATCATATCATCCACTTAGGGTGTAAACATGCTAGCAGCTTATAAAGTAAATTATTAGACTGGACAAAAATTACACACACACACACATATATACATATATATATATATATATATATATATATATATATATATATATATAT
>DWAO01001191.1:0-20125 GCA_018230605.1 Heliconius congener
TCACTTACCATCAGGTGACCCGCACGCTCGTTTGCCGTGTCTTTTCCATAAAACAAAAAAAATATTTCATGCATGCAGCCGGCGTTCATTGATCTATAAGACGTTAAAAAAAAATACGAAAAGAAATGAATAAACATAATAGCTCATTTCATCGTCCATTAACACAGACTTACTTAACAAGGTGACATATATCGAACTTTATGTCAAATAAATGGCTTTCACAAAAAATGGCAAAGCTGAATAGAGGGAAATGTAATAAAACATTTATCTTTATTTATAATAAGTACCAAAGAACCATGAATTTAGCTTCACAACATATTTATAAAAAAACAAACACAGAATATAAATCAAGTTGATGTATTGTCAATACGATACCATATGACTGTCACTTGTCAATGTCAATACCGGCTTGATGTCTAATAGTTGTGTGGTGTTATTCTAGAAAATACTTAATAAAATAAAAAGTTATATTATTTACTATATTATTAATATAATCATATGGAGAAATAAAAATAAGTAAACTTAAAAATGCTTACTTTGAAGGTAATAAACTTAACGTTTTCTTGTGATTTTTATATATATTTTGAGGTACCCTTGGCTCTTAGCTGGTGATTATGCATAAAATGTAATGACTTAACATATGTACTTTTTTATATTAATTATACGATTATTTTTTTTAAAGTTATTAAAATATTTCCTCAGATTTAGATTAGCAAAATAAGTAATCCTTTTTTATTGATTTAAAGATTAGTAATGTTAAATTAAAATCTTTTAAAAACATATTCGTTGAAAAGGCAAGTTAAATTGTAATGTGCATATTTCAACAGTGCATAACTAAAATAAATATTTTAGTTTACACAAAGTATGAGTCTGCCTAAAAATCAGACAGAAAATGATATAAAATCTTTGTTTTATTTTTATTTGGAAGCTTCTACCTTTTCTTTCTGCTGCTAGTGTTAGCATTTTGTCAATTAGACAATTTAAAAAATGCTTACAAAAATCTAGTCATCTAATCACTTAATTTTCAAGTCATTGCAAATTGGATACTGCACATATATGCTGTTATTACCAGAGCAAAAAGTGAAAATAGTTTATTTACAACTGAGAATCAAACCCGCAACCAGCATGTTTACAGCCTGTACCATTGCAGTAAAAGAACAGTAGTTAGAAAATATAAATGATATTATTATTTCTTTTATTTTCATGTATTAATTTGAAATCATTGAAAAATTAAATCAAGTGATGACATGATGTATTTGTACAGAAAGTTTATGTCTAGCTTCTATGAAACTAGTCCTGTTTCTAAGGTCTTTTTAATTTATTTTTCATGTGTGGAATCAATATGCATGAAAGAAAACTTTTATTATGTTGCTATAAGTTTTTTACTGAGTTACATTAGTAGAGAAACATTAGTATTGTATATAAAATTTTTGAATTTTATTGATATTTGTAGCTACATAATAACTACAATAAATCTTAAATAACCACAATTTTTGTTACTATTACCTAAAGTTCTATAAAGTTATATAAGATTTTTTGCAAAGTTTAGTTTTGTTTTTTATTCTATACTATAGTCATTGTGTGTAACTTTTTTCTTTACACTTTTTAATGTTTTTCTAAAAATTTCTAATTTCAATTCTTATTTATAAAACATATAATATTATATGTAGTATATTATTATTATTAACTTTTTTTTTTTTTTTTTTTTTTTTATTTTTTTTTTTTTTTTTATTTTTTATTTTTTTTTTATTATTATTTGTATTATTATTATTATTTTATTTATTTTTTTTCTTTTTTTATTTTTTTTATTTTATTTTTATTATTATTATTTTTTTTTTATATAATATTTTGATTTGGACCCATGCCTTTTGGAAACTCCTTAAGTACACTGACAGTTTCCAAAAGGTGCATGTTTAAATTTATATTAAGTGCTTTTTGTTCCAAATAACACCAAACCGCGTTTTCGCCAAACGAATTATGCGATGCCAATTTCATTATTTTTTGCTTTATTATTTATGTTTTATAAATATTTCAGCTTGAAGTGCTAGTTGATTTTGGACCAAATCCTGATAAACTAATTGTAGATAAAACACTAAAACAGTTAAAAGCACAAGATGGTGTGACACAGGTAACAGATTCATTTGTTAAATATTAGTTTTTACCTATGGTTTCCTCTGCTTTGTGAAATGAAAATAACTCCTAGGCTGAGGTACAGTGGTTAAAATACATCAAACAATTTGTTTCACACGTGTACACAGGTAGAGGGAGAGCCTGGGAACATAGTGATAATACATTCTGTTCCCCACTAATACTCTTCCTTTCTCCACTTTCCGTCGAATTCTCGAGGCATTGTGTGTTGAGTCTCCGAATCTAACGCCGCGCTTTTTCCGTTTTCACAACAAAGAAATGAAAATATTTGTAGTTAACGATATGCATACTTACTAACTTGAAAGTGGCGCTTTTTCAGAGGAAGCGCCAACTATAACTATTTCTTGTGATATCCATTCGGACACAGAGTGCTGGAGTGCTTCACATTTTTCCAGACATTTGCAATATATTTATAGAAATTTTATTGCGTCTGGGAGGATGATTGGCCCACCGGCTTTGTCTGGGTGCTTATAAGGGTGCGTCTTGATATAGTGCCGTAAATAATATATGTTAAATTTAGGCTTGCTGGTATAACTTAGTTTGCCTCAATTTTAAACAACCTTTAGGTCTGTTAATAATAAATATATATTTTTTACATTATTCCTTAAAACTATTTAAATAAGAGCGTTCGAACTTTAAGGTAGGTGAGTGTGAATTTTATGAACCTTTAGTTAGTGCTTCCTCTGAAAGGGGATTCAAATTCAATTTAGCAAGAACACATTCCGTCTTATCTACATAATAGGCTATTATTCTTCCAAATTTCAGCTTTGCTTAAAAAAATGACGTAGGTTTGGGGGCCCTAAATTCTGAGTCTATTACGCGAGTAATGGACTATCAAGCACAAAAATATTTTTTAACTCACTTCTAGTAGTTTCTGAGACTAGTGATTCACCGAAAAAACAATTCAGCTATATAATATTACTATGGAGTTATGTTGTGCATATGAAGTTCAAATCTAACCATGTCTAAAATTTTTATATGGAATTTCAAATTTTTTTTTTTATTTTCAGGTAATTTTCAAAGATGGCGCCGTATTGGTAGAAACTACTTTACCAAGTACCATAATATTAGATTTAGTTGCAAAAACGTCAGGGAAAAGAGCAGTGCTACAAGGTTTCGGGGGTAAGATACTTTTAAGTATTATCCTTCCATTTTGGACAAAATAAGATATATCAAAAAATATTAATAATGTTTATTGATGTCCACTATAGATGTTTTTTTATATATCTTTTCATAAATTATTATTTATTATTACACAACACCAAATTGTAGAAATGAAAATATTAATTTTGATAAATATTTCATTTCCTCGAATGGGGATCGAACCTACAACCAGTCGTGTTTACAGTCACGCACTTGCGCCTGGCCTCCTAAAGTTAAGGAAGCTTGAAAATTTATTTATTGTTATAATATTATTATCTGAAAAATAAATCAATCAGAATGATAAACTTCCATAAAAAAAACTTCTATTCCATAAAAAATATATAAAAATTATTTGATACCCACTTACAGACACACAATCAGCAGTGGCAATGGTTTCAAGTCAATCGTGTTGTAAAACTAAAGTGTTAGGGGTGATCAGGTTCCAACAGGTCCCTGAGGGGCCTCTGGTAGCTGATGGCAGTGTCGATGGGTTGAAAGAGGGCCCCCATGGCCTACATGTCCATGATGCGGGGGACCTGAGCATGGTAAGTGTAGAAAATTTTAAAGGGGGCCTTTTTCAATTGGGTACATTTTGTTTTTTTTTCACTCCAAGTATAGCAGGGTAAGCAGAGAGAATCTAGCGCGATTTGACGCGTATTAAAATAATACGTGTTGCCATAGCTACAAGTTCGAATTTCTATACATTTAAACATTATTTTTTCCAAAATAGCGCCTGTTTTATTTTTACCTAACGCGAAAGCTTCATTATATATTATTATTTTGAACGAAATATTTCGTTAATAATATTAAATATAGGTTAAAATAATTAAAATTTCGTTAATAATATTAAATATAGGTTAAAATAATTAAAAATATATTGACAACAAATGACACAATAAAAAGAAGCAAACTTCTTCATTATTTACTTCCTTTAATAAAATATTCTAAATAACATTTCTAGGGTTGTAAATCAATAGGGGGCCATTTTAATCCGTTCCATTCCCCTCATGGAGGCCCCTCAGACCCTCCGGAGAGACGACACGCAGGCGACTTAGGGAATATAGTCGCGGATGATAGTGGACGTGCTACTTTTAGAATAGTTGACAGTGTGTTAAAGGTATATAAATAATATAAATCTTGCATTAAGATACCCGGTTCCCCAATATATTAAATTATATAAATAAAATAAAAAAACAAATCAAATAAATCAGCTTCACGCTGTATCCCGCACACAGTAGGGTACCTAGTGTTATGACACTCCGTTCCCCACTGTCTGCCGATTCTGGAGGCATTGCGTGTTGAGTGACAGAACTCAACGCTGCTCTTTGCCTCGACACCAGAATGAAACTATAAATTTAAGTAAATATTTCATCTCTTCAAGTGGGGTTGAACCCACAACCATTCGGTTTTACAGTCACAGTTTGTGCCCCTGCACCGCCACTGGCCTCATATTATTTATATTATAATCTTGTATATAAATTATACAATTTGAATATATGGATTAGATGAGTAAAAGAAATAATTTCTCCGAACGGTAATTGACCCAAAACCATCGCGTTCACAGTTAGAAGTGACGATCGGACATTATGGCCAAGAAAAATATTCTTATTGATATAAACGTTTTCTTCAGCGACATGATTTAAATATTGTAGGTCTTAATAATAGATATAATATAAAAGAGGAAAGTAAAAATAAAGAAAGCGTTTGAGGTCTTTTTAACGCACGCAGGGATACAAGTGTGTGACCGTAGATGCGACGGTTGTGGGTTCGATTCCTACTTGAGGAATGAAAAATGTAATATTTTTATTTCATTTCTTCGCTCTGGTAACAGGGCAAAACGCGGCTTTGATTTCCACCACGGGCAATGCCTCGAGCTGTAAAATGAGGGCCATTTAAAAAAAAATTGATTAGTGTATTACTCTTTCCACACATTTCAGATTGGCGATATAATAGGTAGATCTGTAGCTGTAACTGAGAAAGCTGATGACTTTGGTCGGGGTTCGAGTCCTGAGTCCGAAATCAATGGAGATTCTGGTGAACCGTGAGTATATTTATGTTACTTTTTTTTTATTAAGACGGAGATATTCCAATCTTTGAGTGGTATGATTCTGAATATTGCAGGGTAGGCAAAGTTAACCTAGTGTTAAGACACTCCGTTCTGCACTGTCCGCCGAATTTTTAAATAATGTAATTGGAAAGAAAACTAATTATGTTCAATTATACAAGTGTTTATCAAATTTAAGTTCACTTTCGTAAGCGGTCTTACATTTAAAAATTTATTTATTTTTTAAAAATCTCAAAGAATATATTTTTTCTGCTTTTACTATGGCATTTTAGGTAGATTTACAGGTAGGCTTAGTGGCACGAGGATGGGTAAACGAAAATGTGTTGTATTTAGAGACACATTTAGAAATTTTAAGGATTATTAAAAAAAATGGTCCTTTTTTATTAAATAGTTGCATTGACCTTAATTTAAACCTACCATTTGTTTAAAAAAAATCTGTCTTTACAGTGTTGAGTGTGGCATAATAGCTAGATTGGCAGGTGTATTTAGTAACATGGAGCCAGAAAAATGAAAATATTTTTTACAGTTTATAGATATTTTTTTGTATTCTTAGGGAATTTTTGAAAAAAAATAATAGGCATTTTACTTTATTTTCTTCAAAATAGTTATAGGGGAATAAGTTTGAACCAACAACCATTTTAATAGTTTTAATTTTTTTTTCTTTACAGTGTCGCCTGTGGCATAATAGCTAGATCAGCGGGTGTATTTCAAAATCCTAAACGTATTTGCGCCTGTGATGGTATAGTTGTATGGGATGAGAGAGATAGGCCACTAGCGGGTAAAGGAAGACAGTGTTGTCAGGATAAACACGAGAAAGGGGAAAAGAAGAAATGTTGTAAAGTATAGGGTATTTCTTTTAATTTTAGGAAGTTTTTGGTAAAAAATTAGGGGCTCATTAAGTTTTCATCAATTTTGTACGGACACTCAGTGTTTTCTTTTTTTTCGATTATCGTAATGTAATATTAATGTGTAGATTTGATTATTAATTTATCTATCTTGGACTTTTCTGAAAGTTTTGTGAAACTTTTTAAAATGCATTTTGAATAATTTTCGAAATTTTTGCTTACTTTTTTAAATTATTTAAGGGCCTTTAGGTTTTATGTTGCCATAACTATTGAAATGTTTCAAGTTCAAGTTTGTTAGTTATTTTATTTTTTTAAATATAAGGGGACTATTTATTTGCTTATTTCATGTGTATTTTATTTTTTATATCGAATGATTGTTACAAAATTTAGCATAATATTGCTTAAGCTTTTTTTTTTTAAGAATAAATTTTTAAAATGGAGTCTTAAGAGAAAATTTGATATCATGACAAAATGTAGATTCCCTAGTGGAATGTGGAGTCTAGATACTTAAAGTACTAAGTAGTGGAACTCAACACTGCGCTTTAAAATCATCAATCATTATTACTATTGAAGTCTTTTAAACATGCTATTTTGATTTAACTTGGATAAGTGATTGACAAACTCTTTTTTTTTTTTTTTTTTTAAAAAACTGCTCTTGTTTAAAAATTTTATCATCTTTCAAAAAGTAGACGAAAAATGGAGTGTGTAAAAAGAAAGACTTTAATTTCTTTTATAACATATGTAATAATAGTACATATGTAAATGTTATATATTAGGAAATAAACATTTTTTTGTTATAAATTGTTTTTTTTATTTTCAATGTATTTTTATCTTCACTTTTTAATCTTCGCTTATAGCAGGTTAGGCAGACATTCACTATGAACACAGTCAGTTCTCCTCTTTTCGAAACGCTCTGACCAACTATGACATACGTTCACTTTATTTTGCTTCGTGTTTACTTTACTTTGTTTTTTTAAAACACGACGTAATTTAATACTAAAAACAAATTTCGTTTATAATTTGTTTATAAAGAATTTAAATTATTATATAAAAAACAAACTGGTAAATTTGGTCATAAATGCTGCAGTTATTACTCAAAAAGGATTTTATTTTTTTTAATTCTTTTAATTGATTGTTGAAGGCTTACATCACATGAAAAGTAAAAAACAAGAAAATTAAATATTTAATACAGTGCAACTTCGATCTAACGATAGTGATGGGAATCAGAAAATATTCGTTATAACAAGTAATTTGTTACGATGAGGTTCGTTATACAGAGGTTAGGATGGTGTACTTTTCGTTTTAACAAGGTTAGGATCAGCCATCGCAATGACTTTAGAACAATAGTGTCAAACAATAATAAATGAATAATAAACTGAAGTCACACAATAATAACCGTCGCACAAAAGATTTAACAAGTCTGAACCTGTCGAGACATGAATTTAATATGAAATTGAATGTAGTAAGCTGATAGCATACGTTATGTAAAGGTTATAAATTATTGAAATTAGTTATATAAAGATAACTAATACTTTCTTTTTTTATTTTGCAAGATTGAAAATTCGTTGAAAAAAAGGTTTTGAATAAATGTATTCGTAATATAAAGATATATTTTGTATTAGATCTTACAGGAAGTTTTAGGGGATTTCGGAAAAATTGTTAAATCAAGGAAATCGTTATACTGAGGGTCGTTACATTAAGGTTATACTGTATTTTTATTTCTTCCCTCTGTTGTCGAGTCAAAGCACAGCGTTTTGTTCTACCATTCAACAAGCAATGCCTTCACAATTTAGCCATAAATGGGGAACGTAGTGACTACTGCATGAAGTTAAAAAATATATAATAATAAAACTCCTCCATATGTTTTCTATTTCGTATATTTTACCACAATATCTCATTTAGATTTCACATTGATATAATTGTTTAACTAAATTTATTTATCTACTATGAATAAATTATTTTATATATAAGAGATACTTATTATGACACTTAAACGACTATAATATTATGATTATACTGATTATAGACACAAGCGAAGCGATTATGAACGACTAAATCGTGATTATGACTAAAGTACAACTAATTATGATTATTATAGTCGTCTACGTGATCTTTCCCTAACATGGGAATAAAATTTCAGCCAAAAACCTATCTTACAACAATAGTTTTATCAATATTTGTCAAGCAATTTATGAATAACGTAAAAACAATAAGTTAAATGCACATCAGTCATTTACTTATATTATTACAATAAAATGTTTATTATTATTTATTAATAGTTAATCTAGTGATGGTTTTTTGATTAAATAATTAATTTTAGAACTACATTTACTTTGGGCTTACTTTGTATTATTATTTTATAAGACTAGAGAATTATACTGTTCATTTGATTTTTTATATATAATATTAACGTATAATATACAAATAACAATAAAACATACAAAAATAAAATACACAAACACAGCATCACGATTTTTCTTACATAGCGAAATACGCAGATAGAACTTAGTGTTTCATTCCGTTACATTCCGTTCCTCACACAGCGTCCAAATATTAAAACATTGCGGGTTGAGTAGAGGGACTCAACGGTGCCTTTTGTCTACTAGTGCAGGGACATGGAGATTATTTGAATATAAACATTCCTTCGAGATCAGATCGAACCCACAACCACCGCGTTTACAGCCAGACACTGTCCCACTACGCCAATGTATATATAATAATTAATAGTAAATATTAATATGACACACAAAAGTTGATTTAAATGGGACACACAAAATATATGAATTCATATCTATAAATATACATACAATAATTCAGGTATACATACAAAGTAGATAATAAACGTTACCTGATTTTTTTAATTAAGAAAGAGAAGTTATTATTTTTTTACTACTTAGCATCTATTTTCATACAAAATATATGTATGCATAATAACAGAAATATGAACTAAATAAATGATTCTTTTTATTTATTTTTTCCATTAAAACCAGATTGAAAAAAAAGTTATATCATTAAAAATACAACTTACCTCAACTGGATTTTGTATCCACATACATACACATAATGCATACACTTATGATAATTTTTAGAATTTAATTGTTTTTAGACTTTTTATTTACATACAAGTGGATGAGTATATACCTGTAGGCATGAACACATCTCGAGATATTTATAGTTATATGAAATTTGATTTTTATTATGAAAATGAAATGAAAGGAATATGTTTTAATTTTTTTTCCAACTGACGTTTCATCCCGCACATAGCAGGAAAGGCAGAAAAACGAGTATTGAGTGGCAGAGCTTAACGCCGCGCTTTATCTTACTAGAGTAGGGCATTGAAAGTATATATTAGAATTTTTAATGGATTTACGATTCTAAGTGCACACACAATGGTACTTTAAAATATTGATTGCTAGTGTTCGTTATTGTTATATGAAATTTGACTTAATTAGTCTTTTTTTTTATCATTGATGATCAAATATGATTTTTATATATATTACGTTTACAGTTACTAAGTTTATCCGTATTTCTTGTGAAATGGTTAAAAGTTTAATCAATAATTTTTGCAAGAGAAACTATAAATATTATTTTATCGAAAAGGAACCATATATAGCAGGATAAGCAGAAGAAACCTGGAAATCTAGCCATGTACCAAACAACCAACTTTTGTTACGTAACCAGAGCAAGGAAATGAAAAATTTAAATTTTACTCTTTTTCACAAGAAGTATAGATAATAAAGCTACATAATCATATATAATTTTTTATAAGCAAAATAATATCACTTCGTTATTCATTTTAAATGAATATTTGAAATTCTACAAAAATATTTATATAATAATTAATTTTGCTTCGCAATTGAAAGTCCTGTTTTTTTAAAGCTACATTTTAGCCAAATTTTAATTAAAATAATGGCGACTAAATTACTTTTTTATCATGCTCTAAGAATATAAGGAAATATTCAGTCTAAATACGTAAAATTATGAAAATTAAATTAAAGTAATATCTAAGAACTGCTTGTGATAAGCAATAATGTTTTGATTATGAATAAATTATTATTAAAAATGGACAAATGTGCCTTTTTTCTACAGTTATATATTTAAAAAAAACAGTTTATTTTATTTAAAATTATTATATAAGTAGGTACTTCAGATACAAATCTTATTTTTAATAATTGTAAAATAATTTTCTACAAATAATAAATACTAAAGGAGAAGCGTCATGATATTTTGTTTCATTATTAACCGACCTTACTTAAATAATTGTTTATTTTTTGATCAACAGAAAGAAAAAGAAAATTTAAGCCTCACTTATTGGTCAAATAATAATAAACTTTTATCTTTTTTGGAATAATAATAACAAAAACATGACTTATATTATAGAGTCAGCGTCTAATCAAATGTCATTTGTCAGTTTAAAGTCAAAATGTAATTGGTTACACTAACTGGCACCATCGAAACTCTATAACCATAGCTATAGAACTCTCCAAAAAGAACTACTTATTATAGCATACCGTAAAAAAACGACTAACAAATATAATGTTTTTTACAAACATTCAGACATAGACAAAGGCGTGAAAGTTTAACTTTGTTTTTTTTAATCGGTTACAAAAACTCTAAGAAATTATTAAATATTAATAATGTCACACACAGTGTATTGGCATTTTATACAACAACATTTTTTGATGATTATATTTGTATTTTAAGCTTATTACTTTACGCTTTACGTATGGGAACCTATTGTTGAGACAGTCCGTTCCCATTAAGACACATCTCTTTCCCAATTTCCGCCGAGTTATCGAGACGTTGAGTGGTGGAACTCAACATAGCGTTTTGTCTCACTTTTGTCTTACCAGAGAAAGAAAATGAAAATATTAAATATTTCGTTACCACGAGTGGAAATCGAACCCACAACCGTCGCGTTTACAGTCGCACGCTTGAGCGCCTGCGCCACGACGGCTAATATATCAATTTAAAAAAATCTGACATCAAGCTCTCAGAAATAATAAATTAATACACATGAATAAAATGTATCGCACTTATAATGAAAATGAGTTAATTCAAAATGTCTGTGACACCCCCACGCACCGCTCCTAACGCCGCGTTTTATCCTATTATTATTGAAGGCCTCTAAACAAAACGGCAATAAATTACAATTTCTTGAGCTAACTCACTTTCTATATAAAGATATATATGTATACAATATAACATATACATACATACATACATATATAATATTCAATCTACAGACGACTCAGAATCTTCGTTTTTGCTACTTATATGGAATGCTATGACCGGAATCGAACCCAGGACCATACACGATCCCATCCCGTAGAAGCACCAAGAATAACCGCCTGTCACGTCACGAAGTAAACCTGAAAGTGAAATATTAATTAAGTTCATTTAATAAAAAAAATGGAGTGTTTATTCGGCAAATACTCGAGGCAATGATTATTATAATATATCGCCCGTAGCTTTGACTTTACTTTTCTAGCCAGTCCAGTAGTGTCTTTTGTGCGTTGTCTGTCAGTTACGTAGTATCCAAACTGGTAAGAGAAACTCCAGCGATAGATTCCTCCACCCAACACGCAACATTTCAAAATCAGGTGAAAATTGGAAAACGTAGTGTCCTGACTCTGAATTCTTTCTGTCTACCCTGCTATGCGCGAAAAAACAAACGCCTGAACTATCGGGACTCCCACTTGTTATACTTAGATTGTAGAATTTACAATACAAAAGGCGTGGATTGCAATTAATTTCTATCCTAGCATTATAACTAATTGAGCAGTTCCATCTTTACCTTATTTTATTTTTAATTATACTTTGAATCATAGAATTCTTATATAAAATCACGCAAATTCTTATGCAAAATATAACTTATTTACTCATTTAATAAAAAAATTATAACGCTTGTAAGAAATTTCAGTATAAATATAATACTAACCAGCGGTCGGCGGAACAGATACAGCAGCAAGACTCTGAAACATTCTAACCAAACCGTATGAAGATGCAATCCTGGCTGTTCCGAAAGCATCAGCCAAAAGAACTGGAACTAAAAGGAACCAGCAACCAAGGCAGAGACCATAGGCACCTGGAAGAAAGATTTAGTGATCGGTCAATACCTTTGTCTTTCGATCTGTTTGATTAAATTCATGTTTTGAAATTAGAAAAAAAAACTGATTTAGAGTCGGTTTTTTTAACATTAATTTCCACGCTCTGGTAAAAACACAAAGCGCAATTTTGAGCTCCGCTACTAAAAAAATAATGTTTCCAAGATTGGGCGGAAAATAGAGAACGAAGTAACTTAACATTAGATTCCCTGTGCCTACTCTTTTATAAGGGGGATACAGAGTGGAGCTAACACAGAATGTTCTTTTTATGACTAAAATAACGATAAATCTAGATTGCTTAAGAGAAATGTTTTGCCAAAGAAGGTTCCCTCTGACAACTCCGTTATGTGTAGGATTCAACGTGAAGTTAAAAAACTGAATAATTTTATTATACCTGAAGCTACCGCCAGACTCCACCAGGATGACAAACTCGGTAAAGAAAGTACTGCCACACCAGCTATCAGGATACTGAGGAAATAAACATTTATTAATTTAATAATTATATATTTATTCTTAATAATAGTAAAAAAACGACCTATGTTTTTGCAAAGACACGGCTGCAAATTCCATTGACATTGACAGTTGGTAAATAAAACTACAATACGGTCTAACGTAGAAGCCACAATCGATAATGGCGATGAGCTGTGGCCCTTAAGTTATATTTTCTGAACTTTTGCGCATTGTTCACTCGCGCTCGGGAACAAAATTGTCAGTAAAATCATCAGAAAGAAAAAAAAATAAAATCAATCTGCGCAGCCATCTATAGGTTTCTCAAGAAGGCCACGACTTCACGACCGTACCGTATAGCATGGCAAGGGTCATAAAGCCCACACACAAATGAAGTAACACGTGATAACTAGTACCTTTTATCAGAATTATGTATTCCGCGTGTAGCAGCGTAAGCAGAGGCAGTCTGCATACTCTATTCCCTACTTTCCGTCGAATTGTGGAGGCATTGCGTATTGACTGGCGAAACTCAACGCCGAGCTTTGCTTCGTTACCAGAGCAAAGAAACGAAAATACTAAATATTTCATTTTGAAAACGAAAATTAATATTTTTTGAGTGCTTATAATATAATATGTATATAATACCTTAATATATACGCCTTTCTTCTACAAAACAAGTGTAAATCACACAAATATCCCAATCCAAGGCGTCCGCATAAGTCCAAAATAGCACTGATGGCTACTAGATGACCTGAAATAGGAAAAAGGGTAATATTTTGAAAATATTTAAAAATTGAGGCCCTCGTGGAACAGTGTCACAGTGTGTGATTGTAAACGCGACGCTGATGGATTCGTTTAAGCCTGAGCATAGGATGCGAAGAGTTGGATGCCAACACGCAAGTTGCAATGCCTCAAGAATTCAGCGGTGCATGGAGAACGGAGTGTCTGAAAACTAGGTAACCAGTAGGTGTGAAGTTGTGTGTTGTGTGTCAGAAGAAGTGTTGCGCAAAACTGCGAAAACAAATCTTACCAGAGCGGGATATATAAATATTTTAAATATAATTACAATAGTTGTGATATTTATAGACAAAAATGTTGATAAGAGTTATATGTTGCAAAATGTTGATATAGTTATATTTCAATTATAGGATTATTTTTCGTTTTTCGCTTCTAGGTTCCCAGCGCGTTTACTGCTATGTGGGAAAAGGCCTGAAATAAATCATTCCTCCGAGTGGGCATCGAACTTACAACCACATGTCCAATTTATTGATACATTAAAAACGTAGCTTTTTAACATACCAGCAGCAGCTTTACTATGCCCAACGGCAACGGTATAAGCGGGTAGATAGTACAGCGCGTAAGGCGACCCGCAAGACATGAGGCCCACAGACGCGCATAGCAGACCGAAACGCCAGGACTTCAGCAGGGACACGTCTAGATACCTGGAAATTGAAGAGAGTGAATAGTGAAATTTTACTCTATTTTGTATTTATTTTTTCCTCGGCTTCACGCTTTTTCCCGCGGTAGGTACTTAACACGTTATGTTTTAACAGAGTGGGGGACTATCGTAAGTTAAACAAACATTCTAATTATATTAGTATAGATACATAGTGTAAATTTTTTTTTTTTTTTGTGAGAGCTTGTTTGGAAGTTATGATTAGCCTTAGATTAGATTAGATATATATATGATTAGCCGTTCTGTACAGCGGCATTATATGGTTGTCATCTTTTTTGTTTCTCAGCCAATATACTATTTATATTTATATATTTGTAAATAACTTTAGTGATAGACGATATAATTATTTTATATAAAGTCTACAAGCTATGATGATTGGTACAGACCAATACAGATTTAGCTGGATTATGTATGTTATGTCATTATTAAGGTGAGGGTAACACGGGAAACACTTTACAATACTTAAAATTTGCACTTTAAAGCTACGCTAACGGCTTCCTAAATAGAAAAACGGCCTTCTTCAGAGGAAAATGATAAAATATATAGCATTCTCAATACAGATGTTTTGAATTTTAAAATTTTATTTTACCACGGCGTGATTAACGTGTATGTGTGATTAACTCATGACAAATCATAACTTTCTAGTACCATTACTTTTTGAGCTGGATCGCGGACGGGCGGACGCACAGACGGACATGTCGAAACTATAAGGGTTTCTTGTTAACTACGGAATCCTAACAACTCCTGACATAAAAAGCTTTTAAAAGTAAACAAACAAAACTAGAAAAAGGCTGATAATCATCAAATGACTGGATCATGGCTAAGAACACGATTAAGTCACTTTTAAATAAACAAAAACGAAATACAAATCGTTTATACACAGAAACGTCATACAAAAATACAACAAAAAAAAGGATTTACAAAAATACAAAAATCACCTTGAAATCTTCTCAACACAACCTCTCTTCTCTTCTTTCTCTTCTACATTTTCTTCTTTCAATTCTTCCTCGTCCTTCTTAACGCTGTTCACGGGCTCCGAGAGCTTGCTTTGTATTATTCTATTGGGCAGTGGCGGCTTAATGTACAGGGATCTGAAAAGAAAAAACAATATTATAATATTTTTAAAAGTGTTATTCATACAGATAATTAAAAATATTTCAAATTGTCTGAAAAAAATTCAAAATTCGGTAACGAGACAAAGCGAGGCGTTGAATTTCGCCACTCAATCCGCGATGCCTCCTGAAGGTGATGGAAATAAAAGAAAGAAGGGAAACACTCTAATAGCAATGGAATGTCTCAACATTAAGTTGGTTCCCAGGTTCCCTCTGCCTGCTCTGCTATGTGAAACACACAGTGAAGCTATGTTCTAAAATATGAACTTTAAACTACTCACCGACTTAGTTTTCTGCCTCGAGCTTTATAAACGCAGGTACTGTCAGTGGACAGATCTTCCACAGAGTGGAGAATTGATGATGACCGAGTTGGTCTCAGACGAAGACGGGCTACTTCACGTGGCAATCCTGAGGAGTGGTTGAAATATAATATAAGTTACATCTAAAAAATGGGTACAGTAAAGTATGGGTACATTGATATTAAGTACAACAAAAATGAGTTTGACGTGTAGTAGTCTGTAATATTATTTCTTAAAGAGACTAATATTGCGGCATAGTTGAGGCATTACTGTATTAATGATTCTGGGTTCGGATCCTGTTCAATTCTCTTTATAACGTTTTTTTAATTTCACGCTGTATATCGCATGTTGCAAGTCAGGCAGACCAAACTTAGTGCTGAGACACTAAATTTCTTTTAATATTGGATAGATAGTGGAGAACGAGAGCAAATTAAAATAATTAATTACTTCGAGTGGGGATTGAACCTAAAATCGTCGCGTTTAAATAATATTACTTACCAACTACTCCCAAAACGTCTAATCCTTCTGAATCTTCTGAATCCGACATTTGAGATTGTAGTGGTGGTCGTGCTACCTATAAGTATACATAATTCAAGTGAATAATGGAAAACACAGTTTATTAACACTAGAATTCGACGTACTCTTTTGAAATCTGCTAAATGAAATACTTTATAACAAATTAAGATATATATTTTAACAACAAAAACTGATTAACTGGATCCCATAATCAGAACCTAACTAAACTCCTATGAAACGAAAAAGTATATCGTTTTCAATAAAAAAGAATCAACGAAATCGGTTGCCGTTATATTGAGTTATTCATCCATTTGTCGCTCACACTTCATGCAAATTAGGACTTACGTGATTTCTTTATGAATAACATTGTCAGAAATGGACCAAATTACATCCACCACCAAATGGACCATGGAATGGATGAATGTATGACCAAATAACCACACGGCAAGCTTTCAAATATAAAAAGAATAATCAAAATCGATTCACCCAGTCAAAAGTTCTGAGGTAAAAACATAAAAAGCCTACCTACAGTCGAATTGATAACCTCTTCCTTTTACAGAAGTCGGTTAAAAATGCAAGAGTTTAAAATTTGTTATGTTCAAATTCAAATCCTATTTTGTGCCTACTTCAAACAATAGATCGGGCAGATCTGACAGAAAGCTCGATTATGTTTAATTGGTTTAATCTTTGGAAAAAAAACAGTTTAGACTCTATATCTATCCAACCAATATTATATTATTTAATATTAATATTAATGTTTGCTATATCCAAAAATTACATCTGATTTATAATATGTCATAAAAATATTATTAAGGTATTTTATTTACAATATTTGACATCCTCTCCCCATAGCGTGCATGAAGTGCACAGTACCTTCAGTGTCCTTATATAGAGTGTTTGTGTTTCCATTTCTCCACTCTGTCTCTGCCTACCCTAATGTATGCGGGATACAGCGTGAAACTGAAAAAAAGATCACTACAATACACTTACTTCTATCAAACTAGGATGAATGATCTCAGTCAATAAGTTTGCACGTTTGTCATCACTTAGTAGAGCGTTCTTCTGATTCAACGTCATCGTCATTTCCGTTTCCGGTTGGAACAGATTTTGTAGCTTGTTATCCTTGTTCGTTACTATTGTTTTACCTGGAAAAAATATATTTTATTATATTACCATCTGCGACTTGCCTTGTGTGGTCAAACCATAGTAATTACTTGTTGTGTCATGACACATTCTAAGTGAAACTTAACATCGAATCGAACCCAATACCCTAAGCCGTTCTGTGACTGAAAAGTAATATTATGTTTAGTAACTTGGGACGTCACTTGCTTGTGTTTTTTTCTTTCTTTTTATTATTATTTTTTATATATATTTAAAGATAGTGTATATTAACCGTGTTACCAATAAAATAGTGTCCTCACCCTCCGTTATATCATTCAGTAGTGTAGTGTTCTCCGTCGTGGTGGTGGTGACCGGGGTGTTTGCGCGGAGTGACGGCGGCGGACGGTACAATGTTGCGGATACGCATACATGGAGCATACCGGCACCTGCAATATATTTATTTATATATTATATGTGTATAGCATAAGCCTCCAACCAGGTGGACCGACGACCTAAGGAAGACAGTCCAGCGGGAAATTGGAATAAGAGGGCGCAGGACCGGACGGAGTGGCGAGCATTAGGGGGAGGCCTATGTCCGTCAGTGGACTTCGAAAGGCTGATGGATGGATGGATGTGTATATAGCATAAAAATTGAGACACTCCATTTAAAGCCCAAAATTACAGGAACAACTAGTTATATATATTTTTCAGCACGCAATACGCCGCATACAGCGGGGGAGCTATAGCGAACCTAGTGTTAAGACACTCTGTTTTCAATTCAATTTTAGAAACATTGCGTGTTGTCTTCCTGCCAGAGCGAAAAAAATTATAAAGTAAATAATTCAAATGGAACCCAAAACCGTCGCGTGTACATTCACACGCTATTCTACTGCCCCATGTGACGGTCTTATATATAAGGAACTTACCCAAAAGCAAATATGTTCCATGAAGTCCATAAGTGTCTACAAGTTTTTCAATGAGCATTGGAAATACGAAGCTGCCAGCAGCTGTCCCGCTCACACATATACCATTTGCCAAAGCTCTGAAAGAGACAGATGTATTTTAAATTGATACAATACGGTCGACGAGTCGCGACCGCCCTGATGTTAGCTATAGAATCTATAGCTATCATCAATAGTATAGATGATTGCGAAGATTTGATTTTAAGATTATTTTTACTTTTAATTATTTTCTTTCCGAGCTCGAGTGAACTATATTAAAAGTTCAGAAAAGTTAACTTCAGGGCGGCCACTACTCCATGACCGTACTATACGTTTTAATAGAGATAAGCTGTTAAGGCCATTATGGTGTATTTAGATTGTTTATAATTAAAGATATTTTATTATCTTTCTGTTATGGTTAAAGATAAGTACGTAAGCGTTAGGTTCCGCCATTCATACTCATATCTACTTTAAGTAAATGATAGATATAAAAATCTGGATTTCTCAATAAGACCATGAATACGTGCTTTATGTAAGATTTCTTTATTATTATTATTTTACGTAAAATGTTTAAAAATAAGTACATAACAGACCTACCTGTGCTTGTCAAAATATTGTGATACTATCACTATTCCAGGGGTCGTCGATAAACCGCCACCAATACCTACGAAAACACTCCACTACAATACAAAGACAGTCCCGCCGAATTTTGCAGGTATTGCGTGTCAAGTGACGTAACTCAACGCCGTGCTTTGCCTCGACACCGGAGCGAAGAAATGAAAATATAAATTTAAATAAATATTTAATTCCCTCGAGTGGGGTTCGAACCCACAACCAGTCTATTTTACAGTCACACTTTGTGTTGTGTTAGTAATTTGAAAGCTGAAAAGATTGTTTGGTTGAACGAGCTAATCTCAGGAACTACTGATTGAAATTGAAATATTATTTTTGTGTTAATGTTAATGTTCATGCAACCCACTGCAATTGCGGTTAAAGTTACCTCCTGCAGTTAGAATGTGTCATGACTCAACTTTTAGTTATTTTTATTTGAACACGCTGACAAAGCCGCAGCTAAAAACTATTTATTAATAATGTTAATCTAACCGAAAGTGCATAAACGTGCGACTGTAAACACGATTCTTGTGAGCTAACAATGCAAAGCACGGCGTTGAGTTCCGCTATGCAAAACGCAACGTCTCGAATATTCGTAAGTCTTAACAATTTATTTTTTAAAAAAAAATATATATTACCAGTCATAACACCAAAGCTCAAAAGTAAATGAAGTAAGCCAGTACTAAAATATGACACGGCGAGTCCTGTACCACAGAAGAGACCACCGATGAAGACCACAAGTCTACACGAGTACTTCTCACATAGTGCTGATGATAGGGGAGCTGTGAACAAAGGAGGTGGGTACAGGTTCAATTTTCCTGTTAAAGAAAATTATCTTCATAATGTAAACTGTTTTAAAATTTTAATTTTTTTTTGAGTGTATATAATTCGTTTTTTTTATTTCTCGCTGCATCCTGCATATAGTAGGTGAGGCAGAAAATAACTAATGTCAAGTTATTTGCTTTGTTATAATTCACTTGTATTGTGTCTCTCCATTTTTTGTTATTTTATTTATTGCAGCGTTTCGCTTCCACGGCTGGGCAGGCCAGACCCAAAACACTTATTTTCAGACATTCCATGTTAAACGGCGAAATTTAACTTTACACTTTGTCTTACCAAACATATATATTTTTCGACCGGGCATAAAACCTACAACCATCTCGTTTACAGACACACTTGGTGCCACTTCTAAATTTTTTTATGTTAATTACAAATGGTTCAAAAACTTCTTGTTTCTTTTTACTTCATAAATCTTGGATTAATAGTATGTAGTTTTGGATATTTATTTAAATTTATATTTCCATTTCCTCGCTCTGGTGTCGAGGCAAAGCGC
>DWAO01001192.1:0-20109 GCA_018230605.1 Heliconius congener
CAACCAGTCGGTTTTGCAGTCACACTTCGTGCCGCTGCGCTACGACTGGCCTCAATTCACTGTAATAAAGGTTCAATTTGTAAAGGTGCAATTTGGTTTATTACATTATTATGTATGTATTTAATATTTTTGATCGTATTTCATAATCATTTTATGAAACATGATAAATTTTGTTCTACCATTGTAAATGTGAAAGTTTGCTAGAATGGATGTTTGTTGGATTTCCACGCAAAAGCTACTAAACGGATTCTGATAAAACTTAACAGTTATATAGCTCATACATCAGAGTAACACAGGCTTTTATTTTTCAATAATATAACAATAAATTTCAGAGGGCAAAACTATATTAGAGTCGCTAGTTTTATATTATAATTTATAATAAATGTTTACTCTATTTGTTCAAAGAAAAGGAGAAGTGACATTTGAGGTGAAATTGATAAATTAGTTGTGAACAGGTTATGAGGCACCTAAAACATATTTAACACGCTGTATCCCGCACACAATAAGGTAAGCAAAGGGAATTTAGAAACCTAGTATTAAAATATTTCGTTCCTATTACGACACTTCCGTTCTTCAGTTTCCGCCGAATTCTGTAGGCATTGCATGTTGAGTGGCGAAACTCAACGTCGCGCTTTGCATGTTTACCAAAATGAGGAATTGAAAATATATAATATTTAATTTCCTTGAGTGGGAATCGAACCCACAAGCTGTTGCGCTTATAGTCGCATGCTTGTGGCTCCGCACCACGATTGACCTCCTAAAACTTAATATTCAAATTTTGAATACGCTACTAGTGTAAATGTTTTCAAAAATATTGCAAACTAAATTCAAAACATTCTTTTTTCAAACAGGCTAGGAACATAAAACTACCGCCAATTAGGAAGTCACTTTTGCTACAAAGAGCCGACAATACTAGAAATAAGCTATTATGTGCTATTTCCGATGAGAGCAATTAATAAAGATACTCTCTAGTCGATATTTAAATCATAAATGTATACTTAAAAATGTTTAAATACTATCTATCAGACTCGATGGCAATTTGAAATTCAAAATAAAAATGTGTATTATTCTCTTAGGAACATTCCTTTTCGTAAACATTTTTTTTATTATTTTAAAATAGAAAATGGGGAATAAATGAAAATCGTTATTAATTACAATAAATAAAATACTATATTAGGAGATGTACATAGCTATGTCGTTGAATTAATACTGGTATCCGCTTTTCGCGCTGAAACTTGGTTTACGATTTCTGATTCCGAATTGTCCATTCTGAGAAGACCTATCCTCCACGACTTTACGGGCGATAGGTGGCAAATACGCGTTGGTAACCCCAATTGAAACTTCTTGATGGGCATTACTAAGAACATGGTCTAAGTTTTGAGCACTTTCACCGATATTTCTGAAACCCTGGCTGATTGCTGATGCTGAATGGGTAACAACGGAGTCTTCATCACTTACAGCCTGTTCTTCGTTGACCAAAACGTAGTTAGCTTGTTTGGCAATGTTCGAATTGATGACATTGGAGCTAGATATGTAGTGCTTTTGGCTGTCTACTTCACCATATTTTCTCTGGTCGTAGGATCCTGGAAAACGAACAAATATTAATTAGTATAATTCAATAAAATATTGTGGATAGGATAGTTGTTCTTTATCCAAATAGGTGAAAAAATACGTGTTATAAATACAGACAAGATATTTGGAACCGCAATTATTTTCTTCAGTCAAATTTGACAAAAAAGTATTTTTTTATGCCACTAAAATCTTACCATCGTCATATATTCCAGCGGCTTCATCACGAGCGTTTTGTTCCAAAGATTGCAAGATTTCCGCTGGGATAGGGGGAGGAGTGGGCAAGTGATCACCTTCAGGACGGAAGCCGTTTTCATCAGCTGTATATCTGAAAATAGAGATCAAAACCATGTAAGATAGAGACCATGCTGTGTTTATTGGACAAGGCGTGAAGTTAAAAAAAGAACGTGAGTAAAAAATACTGTTGAATTTTACCTGATGCTGTACTGCTTGCCATCATCACCAGTGTAGGAGAATCCACCATGGGCCTTCACACCATCGACCGCTACGCCTTTTTCTTCTCCGAAAATACCATTTTCAGTTTCATAAGCATATGCGTAAGATTCGCCATTATTTTGATAATCTTGACGCAAAATTGCAGCATGTCTTTCAAGAGCTGCCTGAGGCCGTTCAGGTCTCTCTACGTATCTCACTTGGTAGTTCACCCTATGTTCAGAATCGCTCTGACCAGCGATATGCGCTTGATTTCTAAATTGCA
Source organism: Heliconius congener (assembly GCA_018230605.1). NCBI lineage: Eukaryota > Metazoa > Arthropoda > Insecta > Lepidoptera > Nymphalidae > Heliconius > Heliconius congener. Next base: position 2,288 of record DWAO01001192.1, read on the forward strand.
CAAATTCGTTAACAGATTGCTCACGGTCTGCATTTAAGTTGTTTACAATTGCTTTTTGTGAAACTGGCAAATCGCCTACAATAATAGGTCTAGATACAGGAGCCTCTAAGAATTCGGAACCACCAGAGGACTGAGCATGGTTAGGAGGAAGATAACCCCTACCCAACTTGGCTGCGTTGGAAGCAGCTATAATTGTTAATAAGGCAATCTGTAATGAGAATATACATATGTTAATACATTCAGAAAGTTATATTAGTTTAATAAGAAATATTTATGATAATGGATGTTAGAAAAATATGTTTTATACATTCATTATTCAAGTTATGTAAGTATTATATAAAATTACACGTTTGTTCTACTTTTTTAAAGCTTTAATTTGCGCACAATTGCTTATTTTATTATCTTTCAAGTCTTCTGCTTTATGAAGAGTAAGCGGGAAGAACCAAGTGATATATCTCTATGAGTCTCCCCTTTTATTTTTTATTCATAAATTAGAGAAACAAATTTGCGCACTTTATTTAATAAATAAGGTGGATACTTTAAAATATCCCGAAATAGGAATCGTATGCACAACCACCAGGCCAAATACCGTAAATTAATTTGCGAATCAAATTTTTTTTAAGCAAAATTTACCAATTTCATGTTGACTTTTTCTTATACACCACACAAACGCTACTGATTGAATGATGTAATGTTATAATCGTGTTTCTTATTTATACTAAATCCTGCACTTATTGATCTACATTAATATTGTGCTCTTTATATAAAAAGTCGTGGCTTCTATTGCCTAATCGAACGCTATACGGAGATGGACGCATCTAATTGTCTTGGACAGCTTTATGCAAATATATATCGCAATTTTAGTCTAATTCTGTAGTGATAATATTTATGAAAATGCAATTGTTTATATTTTTTATTTCAGCTTTTTTTTAAATTAAGCTATTGCTATAAGGTAGAATTAATTTGTTTATACTATTTTATTTTTAAATTTTTGCTGTTTTTCCAAGATTTATTATTTTACTTTTAGATTCTTCCTGTATCCTGCATACAGGAAGATATGCAAATATACCAAACTAGGGAACTTTTCACTTACTTTTTTTTAATATTGCGTCTTTAGTGGCGAAGCTCAGCGCCGCAATTCAGTTCTATTACTGAAAAGAATATTTCTACACTCAAATAGTAGTAATCTTGAGTTAAAAAGATACTAAAAAATATTACCCTATATACATATACGATACGAGTATGTACGAGTATACTAGATACATATAAGACGAATTAGTAAAAAGTTTTATGTAAATTGATACAGCAAGATGAGGACCTATTTGTAATAATAATAATATTTAAATTTGAAAATTAATATTATGGATTACATTTTTGGCTCCATATTACATAAGTCTGTCCAACGCGGAGATGATTCAATGTACATAGTACAGAAGTGAACTTCATACCAAAATATCGACCTTGATGCATTCCAAAAGTAACCGACCTCAATTTAATATAAGTTATATGTATATAGATAATTAAAATATCGTTAATTTAAAATAATACGTGACGGTACTGAGGCCACACAGTGTGCAATTTCTAACCTTTTCGTCATACTGATTGTAAAACAATTATAAATTATATGTATTGGAAATTGCATATTTTGAGTAATGATTAATTTTTTTTAATAAAAATCGATATTTTTTAAATATATACGATTTTACGCTATTTTACATCAACGTCTAAAATATTTTTTTTTATTAATTTTCATACGACGCCTACTTTTTATTTTAAAAATATAATCGAAAATTGGTAATTAGCAAATCCGTCGAAAATTTTACAAGTTGGCTGTTCTAATAACGAGATTTTTCCTATATAACCCATAACTTTCAATATATATTGTTTTATTTTTTGCTTCCATTCATGCTGTATTTCGCACATAGCAGGGTAGGCAGGACTTGGAAACCTAGTGTCAAGACACTCTGTTCCCATTAAGACAATTCCGTTCCCCCACTGACACATATGTACTATTACTTTCAAAAACAAGATTCAAATTTGCATTCATCGTTTATTATTTACTTAACAAGTTTACAAATATTCCATAAGAAATATATTACATGAATTATAATTAGAATGGATTATTCAATTTTTTTGCCTCCGGCTCTCGATTATAGGGCGGTGGTGACGAGTTCATAACCGGTGGTGTCAACTGGTAGCTCACAAGTGACAAACACCTACAATCTAAAATGAACACGTAATTCGATCTACTTTCTTATAAGGACGATATTAATTATTTATATTAGTGGATTAGATTTTATTGTGGTTAATTTTTAGGAAAATTTTTGCATGATATATTTAATATAAAATGAAGAAACGGAATACGCGGAAAAATTCTGATTTTCCCTTAGGTACTTATTTGATTATTATCATATAAACCTCAAAAGCCACTAAACGATGCGTAGGTTCGTTTATTATTATTTTTGTCATTATATAAAAAACACGCAGTCCAGCTGTGGCGCAGCGGCACAAGTGTGTGGCCGTAAACGCGACGGTTGTGGGTTCGATCCTCACTCGGAAAATAAAAAGTTTAATATTTTAAGCTTTGAGTTCCACCACTCAACACATTCGGCAGAAAATGGGGAACTGAGTGTTTTACACTAGGTTCCCTCTGCCTACCCCGCTGAGTGCGGTATACAGCGTGAAATTAAAAAATATTTCCAAACAGTCATTTATGATATCTACAAATAAGCAAATTTTGCTATAATAAAACTTATGCAAATGAAAAAAATTTAAGCAATCCTTGTCCATTATTAATGTCGCCCAAAATAGAATACGCTCTTCCTACGTTTGTTCTCGATATAGAAATAATATTGTAATTATTGAGCAATTTCAATAAATGTAGTAAAAATATAGATACATTGTGCAAATCAAAATAAATATATCGTAAGATAAAGAGAATGTTGATTTAGTTTTATTGTGATGAGAAATTAATATTTTGCATATTATTGTAATATGAGGCCGTCGTGGTGCAGGAGGCTTGTGTCCTTCGCGATGGTTATCGGTTCGATTCCGAAATGAGGAATGAAATATGTAATATTTTCATTTCTTCGTTGTGCTAACAAGGCAAAGCACGTTGAATTTCCCCACTCAATACACCTATATATATTGAATTCGGCGGAAACTGGGTAGCGGTAGTGTCTCACTGAAAGGCTAAGTGTCTTAACACTAGCTTCCCAGGTTCCCTTTGCTTACCCTGTTATGTGTAGGATGTAACGTGAAATTAACAAAAAAAATAAGAGACTATATAACGAATGTCTGATTGTAAACACGATGGTAGTGGAAATGGAATTCCTGAGAACAGAATCCAATTCCTTACTCTGCAAATAACAGGGTAGGCAAAGAGAAACTAGGGTTAAGACACTACGTTCTCCACTTTCCACCGAATTCTGGAGGCATTGCGTGTTGAGTGGCGGAACTCAACGCCGCGCTTTGCCTCGATACCAGAGCGAAGAAATGAAAATATAAATGTAAACACATATTTCAGTTCCTCGAGTGGGGATCGAACCCACAACCATTCGATTTTACACTCGCACTCGTCGCACTTTGTGCGCCTGCGCCACAACTGACCTCCACTATTGGCTACTACTATTGGCAGACATATTTCAAATTGATAATGTTTAACATAGTTTCCAAAAATATTAAATGATGATAAAGATAGCTCATTTTTTTGTGTTTAAAAGCAGAGGCAAATATTGACTATTTAGTAGTACTATAAACAGGCCATTCGCAAAAAGCCTATTTCATTATTTATAACCAATAAACTAAATTATATATTTTTTTTTGATCAATCAATCTATTTTAGATTAATCCCATGATGTTACGTATATGTTTATCTTTAAAGGTTGAATATCGTTAACTTAACCCAGCGATAATTCGAGCCTCTCTTTAATTTAAAATTATTACAAGTTCCCTAGAAAATATTAAATTAAATTAAATTTAGGTATTAAATTGCGTTGTCAGAGTGGAAAAAGCGTTGCCAGATTTTCTCTTGGTGAAAAGTGGGTTGGTTTTTTTAACATTTTAAGTAAAAAAGCGGGATTATTTCGCAAAAAGCGGGACAAAAAAATTGGCATTTCATTTTTTATTTATCCATTTATTTGAGTATTAGATAAAGCTTTCAATGGTAATAGGTTTCAAAATAAAATGTTCTCTTAATAAAATGTTACTAATCAATATACTTTAACGATATTGTTTTGATTTATCATATTTTAGGCAATTAAGTAAGCCTTCATAATAATTGTACGTAACTTACAAATATGCAATTTTTTATTTCTACTTATTTCTACAAATTTTTGGGCAAAAAATTAAGACATCCCACCAATAACGGTGTATCTGGCAACTCTGGTCTAGAGTCACGGTGACCTCAATCAATAGTTATTACAGTTCAATTTCTTTTCAAACGCTAACAATTTTTTTTTATTTTTTATTGAAACCTGTCAATATAGCTTAAAGCATAGTATAAAACCGGAAGTGTTAGTCATTCTATTTCCTTATATCCAATAGAGACAAGAATGTAAATATTCATTACGAAAATGAAAGTTCATAATTATTTCGTAAATTATAATTAATTTGTGTTAATGTGCTACTTACTATCTTCTTGTTGTATTATTACATATAAAAAATGATATTAATTTTTTGTCAAAGATTAGCTAATTTGGAATAAAATGATAAAAAAAAAAATTCGAAGAAGATGATTTATTTATTGAAATTTATATTTCCGTTTCTTCGCTCTGGTGTCGAGGCAAAGCGCGGCGTTGAGTTCCGCCTCTCAATACGCAATGCCTCCTGAATTCGGCGGAAAGAAGAGAAGGAAGTTTCCTAACACTAGGTTTTACTCTGCCTACTGCAAACAGAAGGTTGCAGGATACAGCGTGAAGCTAATTATGTTTTTATTTAATTACAAAATTATTATAACATTTATATTTATAAATAAATATTATATTTTATATAAATAAAAATCCATTTTAAGAATATAACGAGAAAATATTAAAATACATACAAATTCTTCTTAAGTTTTTTTTTATCACTTATGACGTTGCCACGGAATGCTTAATGTGATATTATGCAAATATAAAACGGTACCTATATTAAAAAAGTGTCTTAACATGTCAGTAATATAAGTTTAGTTTTTTTTTTGGAATATTTATGTTTTTAAGTATTTTGAGGCCAGTCGTGGCGCAGTGGCATAAAGTGTCAGTCATACTTCACACAAACGCAACTGATTGTGAGTTCGATCCCCACTCTAGGAAGTGAAATATTTATTTATATTTTTCATTTCTTCGCTCTGATGTCGAGGTAAAAGGCGCGGCGTTGAGTTCCGCCACTCATCACACAATTCTTCCAGAATTCGGCGGAAAGTGGGTGACGGAATATCTTAACACTAGGTTTCCTTTGCCTACCCTAATGTGTGCGGGATACAGCGCGAAGCTGATCATTAAGTATTTTTAACATTTTTAGAAAAAAATATATAAAAAATAAATAAAAAGTGAAATCATGGCGCAGTGGTACAAGCGGATGACTGTGAATACCACAAATTGTGGGTTCATTTCCCACCAGTTGAAATGAAATATTACCATTTTCTACGCTAGTATTGAGGCAAAGTGCGGCGTTGACTTCTGCCAATCAATACGAAATGTTAACAGAATTCAGCGGAAATTGGGAAACGGAGTGTCTTAACACTAGGTTCCCTCTGCCTACCCTTCTGTGTGGGGGACAGCGTGACGCTATTATAATAAAACACTTGAAATTTATTTTTTAAAAAATAAAAATATAGTGACCCTAATAATGTTAGATAATACGGTTACAAAAGTGCACTCAATAATTTATAGATACTACAAAAATCATTAAAATATTACTTGTAATAAAAATATTACAATAAATATTTGATATTACATAAAATAATTATTGAGGCTGTCGTGGCGCAGTGGCACAGCATCTGTCTATAAACGTGACTGTTGCGGGTTCGATTCGCGCTCCGGGAAATAAGTTATTTTTATACCCTGGTATAAATATATAAGCAAAAAGAACATAAATCCAATACAATCTCCGTTTTTTGTCTAAATTCGATACATCGCGTCTTGAGTGGTGGGACTCAACGCGGCGCCTTAACATAACAATAAAGAAACTAAAATAATTCTTTCTTCCTTGTGGGAATGGAACCCATAGCCATCATCCACCCTTAACTGTCATGGCAGTCTATCTTTAACTGTATATTCATATTACTAAGAACCATCTTTATAATATTTTTCAATAAAAATAATCTCTTAATTCGTTATACTCGCTTATAAGCTCCTTTAATTGTAAAACGACAATTGTAAATCAAAGCAATAGCCGTTCCGTATATTGGTTCGCTGTATTTTTTAGCTTCACGCTGTATCCCGCATATTACAGGATAAGCAGAGGGAACTTAGTACTATGACACTCCGTTTCCCACTTTCTGCATAATTTACGAAGCTTTACGTGCGTTTTGGGCGACGGCATTTATCAACGCCGTGTTTTGTCTTGTTACCAGAGCAAAGCAATGAAAATAATTAATTTATTATAGTAGAAATCGAACCTACTACCGTCGTGTTTATAGTCACATGCCTTTGTATAATATTCCTGATTCAATTCTAATAATTTTCTCGATTTTTCAAAGTAAGTTATTGGTATTATTAAAGCGCCTAAAATATTTTATTTACTATATGTTATATGAATATATGGCTATTGAAAAATGTGCGGGGCTTCTATAGTAATATAATAACTCAATAATAATAATAACTCAGTTATTGGTAGTATAGTTTTATTATACTATTTTTCTTAGCTTTACGCTAAAACCCGCATATAGCAGGGCAAAGGAAAAATGGAATGAAAAGGAAACCTACCGTTAAGACACTCCGTTCCCTATTTTTCCACCAATAATATTAATTAAGTATATCAGTTTCAGCCATTAAAACGCTGAAAACTCATTTTAGCTACAATAGATCATTAAATAAGTAAATATTGAAAAGTCTAGATTTTTTTTTACGTTCAGTGAAATAATGCAGTAAATTATAAAATAACACATAGCCTATTATAAAATGAAGGTAAAAAATACATATTATGAAGCAAAAATAGAGCCACCTATGGCGCAGGGGCACATGCGTGGGATTGTCAACGCGACAGGTTGTAGTAAAACGATTTATTTAATATTTTCAAAATAAAGCGCGGCGTTTTGTTTCGCCACTCAATACACAATGCTAACTAAATGAAAATAATTCAATCTAACCAGTGGTAATCGGATATGTAACCGTCGCGTTTACAGTCAGTAGTTGTTCCGTTAGTAAATATAAACTTTTTCCCCAAATAAAATTCAAACCCACGACCAACGTGTGTAAAGCAAGTAGACGTATGTATGTATGTCTGTATTCTAAATTAAGACAGATCTCTAAAACTACACCATTATGACAGTTTCGCACGATGCACCTTACTCAAATGATGTTTCGACATGGTAATTTAAGATAACCATTTCAAAATATCGTACTTAACACATACATACATACATATAAGAGGTAACTCGGAGGTAACTAACGAAATGAGTCTTCGTTAAATAAATGTTCCACTTGCTTTGATCTACGTGATGTATTTTATAGTGGAGTTAATTAGCCTGGTTAATCTGAAGTGTACAAGGACGTTCGTTACGTTTTTTTAACATGTTTTCACGAGACGTCGTCGTCTGTTTCTTTGTTTGTGAGGGGTTTAGAACCCTTTTTTTATGGGTTCACGCTGTATTTCGCAGTTTTAAGACAGTCTGTTCCCATTAAGACACTTCCGTTCCCAATATTTGGGCGTATTCTGGAGGTAATGTGTGTTGAGTTGAGCGGAACTCAACATCACACTTTAGATTCGTCAGAAAGTTAGGAATGGAAACGTCTTAATGCCTACCCTGCTGTGTGATACAGCGAGACGCTAAAAAAATCCTCGCTTTAGTAACAAGATAAAGCGTGACTTAACACGCAATGCCTCCAGAAGCCTCCTCTAGTGGGAAACGGAGTGTCTTAACACTAGGTTCCCTCTGCCTACCCTGCTGTGTGCGGGAACAGCGTGAAGCTGCTAAAAAAAATACTAAGTCAAATATTTTTCCTATTTAAACAATACTTCCTAAACTACAAACTAACAACGACACGCGACATTTGAAAACTTTACATTTTCCACGCTTTGGTGAATCGTGACCACCTTTACTGGCTATATTCGAGTGTTTGGTTAAGCGATAATAAACCTTAAATGTATAGTAGTAAAAACTATTGATGAGATATTTTTAATTGGTCCTTTAAATATGTAAGGTGCACATTAGTGACTGTATAAAATTTGAATAACATATAAAAATAAGTAATATTCTATATTTTACCCAATTTGATTACGAGTTCAGGCATTGCGTGTAGCGTGAGTGGCGTTAACGCCGCGCTTTGTCATATTACCAGAATCAAGAAATGAAAGTACTCCTTCAGTTCCCTGGGTGGTAATCGAACCAACCCCCATCTCCTTCTCTCACTCTTATTTTTTATTTTATCTCAATAGTTTGATGGAATCTGTAAATTGATATTTTTTTAATGAATAGTTTTTGCGTTTTATTTTATTTAAATCTTTTATCAGCCATGCGAACATCAAAAATATCTAAATTGATTATATAATTATTTCTTTTATTATACGTTGTTGTAATATAAAAAAAACTAGACAAGCCCGATTCGTGCTCACTCACCGAGTGTTCCGTACAAAAGTTGGAGGTCGCGAGCTCTTTTTGAAATTCAAGCTTAAATTAGCCAGAGCCCTTTTATATGATATCTTTTTTTGTTCACCTGATTTTGTCCACCTTTTAAGGCTCTTATTTGTTAAGATTAACCACAAAAGTACAGGTTTCTGATATTTTTCTGAACTAGTTCCTATTTTAGATCTGTAGATGCTAGCTGCCAAATTTTACAATTTTAAGTCAACCAGAAGCACCTTATTAATGTTGATTTCTATTATAATGTCATAAATGGTCATATCTTTCTTAAGTAAATGTAGAAATATGTTTTTTTTTCAGGAAATCATGAAGACGAAGATCTAAGTATATTGTTTGAATTTCAACTCGATATCTCTGATATAAATATTCCTGAGACAAAGGACCTTGACAGACAAACAAACAGACGTTCGGACAACGAAATAATCCTTTTTCCTTAAAAGGTACGGAGCCCTAAAAAAATGTTTACATTTTTAAATAGATTTATCAAAAATTATTTAGTTTGTGTACAAATCACTTTAGTATTCTAGCTGCTATGACCTCTTTAGATCGGTTGCATCCGCTTGACAGGCAACGAGTGAGCACGTCAATAATTCTAACTTGAAACTAATATATCCAGTCGAAAATGATATTTTAATATGGTTCTTAGAAATGTATGGTTAAATAATATTTCGGCCTCTATTTTTATAAAGGAAGGAATTATTTTCAATTTCTCACTCTGGTAATCAAGGCAAAGCGCAGTATTGGGTTTCGCCAGTGAACGCACAATGTCTCGAAAATTGAGTGTCTCGAAAATGGGATGCAAAGTGTTTTAATTTCTTCTTCTTAGAAAATTATGTTTAAATAACTTTCACAGTTAAGTAAAAAAATTGTTATGACCATTTAAATAGTTTTATGGATAAGTATACATAAAAAGTTATATAGTTATGTGGGTAAAGCAATAAGCAAATGATTTATCAATTGAAAAGTTACCTTGAAAAGTTACGTGTAAACACACGTAACTTTATAAAAAAAACTAATATAATAATTTTAACAAGAGTGGGTTCAATCCGAACCCAGTTCCCATTAGACATTCCAACCTGATTGCGAAAACATATTAATAAAAAAAACAGCTTCACGTTTTTTTCCGCATAGTAAAATAAGCATAGGAAACATTGTATTCTGATAATACGTTCCAAATTTCGCCTAAATTTCAAGACATTGTATATATTTATTGAAGTTACTTAACGCCGCTTTATGCTTTTTACCAAAGCGAGGAAATAAAAATAATTCTTTCCCCCGATTGACAATCGAACCCGTTACCGTTCCGTCTCCTAGACTAGTTTGTTAATAATATCTAGAATAACTTATATTAAAAAAAGACTAAATTAATACAAAATTTAACTCAACAAATCTATGTGTAATGATATTTTCTACGACCGGTAACGAGTACGGGTCATCCATGTCACTTAGTTTACAAATCCTTAATGTGAAGGATGACTTTGCTTAAATAGGAACTGGGTCTAGATTTCAGACACGAGATACATATTAGGCAATTGGTCTATAATTTAGATATAGTGTTCGATAGTATTTCGATGATTTCTTTGTTTTTGTATGATTGGTAGAGAATATTGTAAGAACATTCTAAGTTAAATGTCTGAAGCCGTCGTAGTTAGTAGTCGTAGATATAGTTGTGGGTTTGATTTCCAGTTGAGGGAGAGATTTATTTTCATTTCCTCAAGCTGGTAACGAGACAAAGCTAGCTGCGTAAGTTGTTAAGTATAATGACTTATTATAAGGCATACTTCATTTAAAATTCAATTACTTCTGGAAGGAACTGTTCAAATATTGTATTAATAAAAAATAAAAATTGTATAGTTAGGCGACGATATTTTAGTAGCAGTTTTTTTTTACCATCTTATTTACGTATATTATACTTTTCTTTTTTTTTTGTATTTACATAAACCGAATATTTAGTCTGTGACTTGATTGATTTGTATAAAAAAATTGTGTATTAATTTTAAAGTTAATATCGTGTCTAAAAAATAAAGAAATAAAAAATTAAGTTTGAAACTGAGTGTCTTAACACTAGATCCCTCTGCTCCCTTGCTATTTGTGGAATACAGTGAGAAGCTTAAAAAAAATTTATAACGTATTCGATAATACAGCAACTTTTTTTAACGAATCCATCGCGAGGAAATATTTACACAAAAAATATATTGTATAGACGAGACAAATTAATTTACTACATTTATTATTATTTGAATTTTTACTTTTTAAAATGATTTATGAGAGGATTTTTAGTTGTGATTGTTTTTGTTTATTAGAGTGCCTAGAGAACCTAGAGTTAAGACACTTCTGTTCCCCATTTTCCACCCAATCTAAGGTAATGAACCTTAAAGCGAAAAGCGAAAGCGAGTTGACTGGTGGAACTAAACGCCGCGCTTTGCCTCTTTACCATAAAGAGGAAACGATAACATTAAATATTTCGTTCTCCTGAGTGGGAATCGTACCCACGACTTGTCGCGTGAGGCTAAAAAAAATGAAGTAATAAGATTTTATATTTTTTCTCCTATAATCTTAATAACGTAACTAATAAATTGAATGGAAAAGTGTGAATTGATAAAAAGAAAAAAATATACAATTGGGACCTTTTTTTTAGGGTCCATTTTCAATTTAAACTCATTAGGGCTCCCGACTGTCGACGAAAAAATAAAAAGAAAAAAAAACTTGCTAAATTATTTTTTGTTCCTTTTTAATTTTTTTACAAATATGTATCCTTTAAATATTGAAAGACACCACATATTTTTTTATAGAACTTTTTGTATCAACAAATTATTTATGTTAAAAAAAAACAGCTTCACACTATTCAAAGGTAACATAGTGTTAAGACACTCCGTTTATATGCCTACATTCTGCTGAATTCTGTACGCTTCTGTTGAGTGGCGGAACTCAATGCCGCGCTTTGCCTCGACACCACAGCGAAGAAACGAAAATATAAATGTAAATAAATATTTCATTCCTTGAGGCTCGAATCTACAACCAGTCGCATATTGTGTCATGACTGACCTCTTATACTACTTTATATTAATAAAGGTTAGGTTAGCCTCTTAACCTCTAAGTAGCAAATAATTAGGTAATTACTCAATTTTGTTCTAACTCAATAGCTATTATTGTTATAATGTTATTTAACCATGGGAATGATTTATATAAAGAAATAAAAAAAAAGTATACATTTTGCTAACATTTATTCACTTCGCTTTAATCACACAGTGATTTGGTTCATCGTTTTTATACAATATCTTCTATATGTACAAAATTATATTTTTATGTATTTTTTCTTATGCTGACTTTTTATAACTAGAAAAAAAATATGCCGATTTATATGCCTAGGAATTTGATCTAGCTAACTTTGGTCTAGTATTTGTAACCTTCCTGTGGACTGAAGCTCGGTGGCTGACGAGGACCTCCGAATTGAGATCCGGCTGCAGGACCAGCTTGGCTTGGTCTTCCATTTGGTGATGATGATGGCCCAAATGAAGGTTGTTGGCCAGATTGATATTGCGGTTGCTGACCAGGTTGAGGTCCTCTTGATCCAGGTTGAGCACCACTCTGCTCAAAATCTTTAACTCCAGATTGTGGTCCTTGATTAAGATTGTCAGAACCAAAAGATTGTTGATTTCCATTTTGTTGGTATTGTGGGCGGGCACCTGCACTGGAGAATCCATTTTGTGCTCCAGGAACTAGGGAAGGGCTTTGACTAGATCCTCCATTTACACTTGGTTTATTTCCAAATGGTTGAGAGCTTGGTCTAATTTGATTGCCGCTATTAAACGCAGGCTGATTTGCTTTCAATCCATATTGATATCCTTGGTCAGAGGCACCATTGGAGCTAATCGATTGTTTTTGAGGTCCAAATGAAGGTTGGAAGGATCCAAAAGAAGATTGCGAGGATCTAAATGGAGCTTGTTGTCCTTGATTAGCAATTCCACCTGCTCCAAATGAAGGCTGGGTTAATCCAAATGAGGATTGTTGTCCAGGCTTAGTAATTCCAGCGGACACAGCTTGGTTAGGGCCAAATGATGGCTGTTGTCCTTGACTTGATACGCCACCTTGATTGCCTGGCTGTTGGTATGAAGGCCGAGACGTATCAGAGTTCGGTTGATTTTGAGTGCCCTGGAAATTTGAACCCTCAGAACGACTGTTAGATGATAATCCGAAATTACCTTGTCCACTTAATCCAGAGTCTTGAGACGAACTTGACGGAGCAAAGCTTGATGGCCCTTGAGGAGCTATTTGGGGACGTTTTTGTATTGATGGAAGTTGTCCTACTGGTGACGAAGAACCAAATCCATTTTGTGGTTGATTGTATTGGTATCCATTTTTTTGAGCACCTTGAGCATTTTGCCCAAGGTTTTGTCCAGAAAAGTCTTTGCGTTGACCTTGCTGTACTTGGTTTTGGTTGTCAAAGTTTTGTTCGAACTGGTTGCTTGACGCCTTGAAACCATTTTGGCCAGAAGAAAATTGGTTAGGTGCTTGGCTTGATTGCGCCTGCCCATAGCCTTGCCCAGGCATACCTAGACTTCCTAAAATGTTATTACCCTGAGGTTGATTGATACCAATACCTTGGCCTTGGCCTTGTGGGCGGTTGTAAGCTGATTGTCCAGCTTTATATTGCTGTAAAGAATCTTCAGATTCATACTCTTCTGGTCTATAAGCGCCTGAAATTAGTAAAAGAAAATTTTTGGAAATTTAAGTTGTAAATTATTTTTTAAAATGACTAAATAAGTAACTGTAGTATAAAAAACTCGTGTACAATTTGAGCAAGTTATATTCATAAAATTTACCTTATAAATATAATTATAATTACTGTAGAACTACATTTTATGCACATACTAAATCAAGTTTTGAATAGTGTACTAACCTTCTTGAGTTCCAGCGGCAGCTGCTTTTGCATTCTCTTCAATAGACTTTAAAATTTCTTCTGGAATAGGATGAGGAGTAGGTAAATGCTCTCCCTGGGGTTGATAGCCATTTTCGTCAGCTGTATAAGTTACGGAATATTGATAACCATCATCACCAGTATAAGCATATCCACCTTGTGCTCTTACGCCATTAGTAGCCACACCGGACTCTTCAGCAGATATGCCGTTGGAGGTTTCATAACTGTAGTTATAAGATTCACCATTATTCTCATTATCATATTTCAAAATTTCTGCATTTCTATCGGCACTTGCTTGAGGACGTTCAGGTTGTGGGACTGCATAAGCATTAGACTGCCCAAAGCCAAGTCCTTGGTTGAATGAACTGGGTTGACTACCACTAGACTGTCTAGAGCCTTGAGACAATCCATCTCCACTTAATGTAGCTCCAGCTACTGCCCCAAATGAGGGTACACTTTTAGAAACATCAAATCCAATTCCTTGTGAGCCCACACCTGTTTGACCATAGCTCAATTGCTGACCTTGCCCAGGCTTACCCTGAAAACCTTGATTAAGGGCTGAGCTACCTGAAAATCCAGGTTGTGGACTCGAAGGTAAACGATCCTGGCCTACATTTGAAGAACCAAAGTTGCTAGATCCAGAAGGCCTACCAAATCCTGTGGGCCCGAATCCTTGCCCATTCTGGGCTGGCCCATTAGAGCTACCTTGATTGAAATTAGTAGGTGCTTGTGACCCAAAATTTGCCGATCCAAGTGGGCTTGAGGATGAGGCTGGTTTTAAACCTGGAGCAATCAAGGAGCCAGGACTCCCACCGGCAGATCCAGCATTAGGTGGTGGAAGGTACGTCCTATCTAACTTATCTGCATAAGTGCAGGCTACAATTGATAGGATTATGAGCTGAAAAAAAAAAGAATATTTACTTGTGTTATAATTGTATTATTAAAGTGAGTTCTTAACGTATTTGAAAAAGTGCAACAATTCCTTATATACATAAATAATTTTATCTAAAACCTAATATTAAATGTAAAACTACAAATATAATATAAAAATTAAAAAAATATATGTATATGATAATGTATTACCAGCTTCATTTCAGCTGTATATGTTCCAAAGTATGAAAACTGAATGTGCTTGAGAAGTTTCATCCTATATTTATATAGAATTCGTTCACCTCACATCGGCACTCGGTAACCTTTGACTCGTGAGTGGAGAAGATGCGCTTGTGTGCTTATTGCTTAACATTTGATCGATTTTGTCGATACACTAATTATTGTGATCCGTTCAATGATTATTGGTATATTTTTTTTTATTATCAATCTGAAAAATTTTGAATTTCTAGTTATATATATTTTTATGTATATCGAGGCCGATGGCTTCGTGGCGCAGGGGCACAAGTGGGGGACTGTAAACGTGACAAATTGCGGATTCTATTTCCACTTGGGATTATGAAATATTTAATATTTTTATTTACTGGTAAGCGTGGCGTTAAATTCCGCTACTCAATACGCAATGTCTCGAAAATTAGATGGTGCGTGGAAAACAGTGTGGCTAAACCAGGTTCTGGCTACACTTCTGTGTGAAGGATACAGCGTGAAAAGAAAAATTGACAATGTAGTGCGTTCCTTAAAATACGGGAAACTAAACAGAAAAACTCATAATATGAATAAGTAAGTTCTCAAAGTACATAACTTCAATATTCGTTAATAAATTATATTTTTCTTTTAAAATTTTCAAATCTTCACGTCACATGGAATCACGATTTAATTAGGCAACTTAAATTGAGATGTAACATTTTACAACATTTAAATACAGTATAGTACGTAACTGTTTTGATTGACGTTTAACTACACTTTCGTTTATTTATAAATATTAAATTTTGCATTTTTTTTTCTTTAAATGTTAATGTTAAAGAATACAGTGACACACCACTTTGTGGGATATTCTCCGACGATTCAGATGTAAAGTGAGGTCGGTATCTAACTTTAAAATGATGATTGTGAGTTCAATTCCGGTCAAGAAGTTAATTACAATATCAATTTTCTTATTTAGCTTTCAGCTCTTGTGACAAAACCATGGTGTTGGGTTCCGCGACTTAATAAATCGGGGCGGAAAGCGAAGAAGTGATTAATTTAACATAATGCTCTTTGTACCTAAACTATGATGCGTAAAAATTCAAATGCATTAATATACAATATAAGACCAATCGTGGCGCAAGGGCACATGCAGGCGACTATAAACGCGACATGTTGTGGGGTCGATTCCCACTCGAGGAAACGAAATATTTGATATTTTCATTTCCTCTTTCTGAAATCGAGGTAAAGCGAGACGTTGAGTTACACCATTCAATACGTAATGCCTCCAAAATTCAACGGAAAGGAATTCAAAATTCTTAACATTAGGGTCCCAGGTTCCCTCAATCTACCCTGTTATGTGCAGAATACAGCGTTAAGCTAAAAAAAATAATCATACAACATTAAACGATACTTAAGCATCGTTGCGTGTCAATTTTGCAGTGTAATCTTTTGTTTTAGAACAAAAGTTCCTCGGGCGATATATTTATTACTCTATCACGCTTAAACGCCCTCATAGTACAATTGATATATGTTTTACGTTATAGTTCGGATTCAAAACCATCTTGGGAACGTTTTTTCTTTTAATTATAGAGTCCTTTTTCAGGCGAACTTTACAGATTACAGTGATGATCTCTGTCTTGTAAAGATATCTTTACATATCGGCAAAAATTTCAAAACTTATCTATATGGTACTTTTGCTAACTTAGTGAAATGCCTATTAAAGATGTAATTTAATCTTTTTTTGTTTTTCAAAATGTATTTTGTTTTATTAAAATAATATACCAATATTATAATAATAACAAGGTAAAGCGGCGCGGGGTTGAGTTCCGGCACTCAACGCACAATGCATCCAGAGTGCGGCGAAAAATGGGAAATAGAAGAGAACCTGATGGGAACGGAGTATCTTAACGCTGGGACTGGGTACCTGCTGTGTGTGGAATACAACACATAAGCAAAAAAATCTTTAAAAATTTGAAACAAATATACTCCAAAAATATTCGTGAGCAAACTCCCTAATAACTATTAGTTAAGTAACATATCAATATCTCAAGGTGCCTAAAGGCTCTAATTATTTGATATATAAGTATATTATAAAAAAAAATATTGCGTTAAACAATTTGATAATAACCATTCATTAGCCTTGTTTTAAAACTTTGTAAGAAGATTTTGAGTCTTATGGCGTGTTTGTAATTAGATATTTAATCTAATAAATAGTTGTGGGTTGGAATCTTTTGACAAAAAAAAATATATAGTTGAGGCCAGTCGTGGCGCAGGGGCACAAAGTGTGACTGTAAGATCGATTGAACGGTTCGATCTACACTCGAGGAAATTAAATATTTATTTACATTTATATTTACATTTCTTCGCTCTGGTGGGCAAAGCGCGGTGTTGAGTTCTGCCACTCAACACGCAACGCCGCCAGAACTCGGCGGAAAGTGGGGAACGGAATGTCTTAACACTAGGTTCCCTCTGCCTGCTGTGTACGGGATACAGCGTCACGTTAGGCAAAAAAAAAATAGTGTCAAAGCATTCTCGTGTCCGCCATTATCCAAAGTGGTAATTGTAACTGCTTTATTTACAGTTTAAAATAATGTTTCTTTTGCTTATTACTAGAGAGGCTTTTGTTTTTTTTCTCAGGCCACTCAGGCCGAACACGCGGGACCCCGCATGGTAACAATAACCGATTGCTTTCTTATATTTTCTTTTTGGTCGATTAGTTTTTTTCCACGCGAAGTTTGGTGAGTAAATTTATTTGGATACGACTCAATAACATTGCGATATCGTTAACAAAATATGTATGTATACTTATAGTCAAAAAAAAATCGGAAAATTTTGTGTTGTATGACGGGAATGATATCCGCGCTTTATCTTATTGCCAAAACTATGACGTGTATTTCACATAAAATAAAATAAAAATAACATTAAACTTAAATAGGCGACTGTAACACTTATAATAATAATAAAATAAAGAATTTACAAATTAACTACAATAATTAACATTATAAATGAAACTATTTTTACCGGATTAATCGCGTATATTTTGTATTT